>PITA01005625.1:0-101015 GCA_004023965.1 Spilogale gracilis | reverse complement strand
GTGGAGGACAGTGGGAGAAGGAAAGTAAATGGGAAGTAAGGTAATCCAGGGATAGAAACAAAACAAAGAGACTTTGGACACAGAAACAAACTGAGGGACTTGGAGGGAGGGGGGTGGAGGGATAGGAGAGCCTGGTGGTGGGTACTGGGGGTACCTATTGCATGGAGCACTGGGTGTGGGGAATGGGGAATGAATCTTGGAACACTGGAAAAAAATAATTTAAGTAACAATAAAAAAAATTAATAAATAATAAATAAATAAGAAAAAAAAAACACCCCACCCAGCAAACAAAACTGGAACATCACCATTGCATTATACATAGTCCTCACCAATACTTCAAAGTCTGATTGTTAGAGTTGCTTTTGTTTTAAAAAATGTGTGTATGTGTGGTGTTTTTTTTTTAAGATTTTATTTATTTGACAGAGAGCACAAGCAGGGGGAACAGCGGGCAGAAGGAGAGGGAGAAGCAGACTCTCCACTGAACAGAGATCCTGACATGGGGCTCAATCCCAGGACTCAGGGATCACGACCTGAGCCAAAGGCAGTCACTTAACCAACTGAGCTACCCAGGTGCCCCTGTTTTATTATTTTTTAAATCACAAGTTACTGATTTATGCTAGAGACAGAAGAAAAAATATTCCGTCATTTATAAAAAGCAGAGACTTTTAAAATACTTGACTGTAATCACAACAGGAGGCCTCATGGCTTTTAAGTCCTTACTCTCCAGAGAGAGCTACTGTGCAAGTGGATTATAGGAACTCGGGGGCTTAAATGCAATTCTTATGTAACAGACTGGGGGAGAACGACTTTTGGTGTTAGCGTCAGATATGTGATTCAGAGGCTAGCAGACTTCTCCGTTATTTATTCATTATTTAAAGTAGTGCTTATTAAGCATTTCTGGTATGATTGTAGCGCCTCTATGTAACTTACAAGGAAAATCTGCTGCTGAGACTCTACCTATATACTATTAGAAGAAGTGCTGGATAAATGGGAACTAGGGTAATCTAGGGAGGGAAACGAAACAACAGAGACTTTGGACACAGAAACAAACTGAGGGACTTGGAGGGAGGGGGGTGGAGGGATGGGAGAGCCTGGTGGTGGGTACTGGGGGCACCTATTGCATGGAGCACTGGGTGAGGGGAATGGGGAATGAATCTTGAAACACTGGAAAAAAAAATTTAGTAACAATAAAAAAAAAAAGAAGAGGTGCTGGAGGGTATGGTGGGTTCATTACTACAGATGAGTTTCTGGGGACATTCAAAGCATCCAAATAACCTTTGGGATTCCTGTTTTATCTGTGTTATGTTGTATCTGACTCCTTTTTCCTGCTGGCAACATATTAATGATCTAGCTATCTACAAGTAGTCCCCCCTTTGTTTATTCAGCTTGACTTAATAGTCCCTTGCCCGCTGAGTAAGATGGTAAGGTAGTGTGTGGTGGTAGAGTTTCACCCCTGTACTGTGATGGGCATCACTGGTTCTAGAACAATTATTCTTTTGACTGACTTGACTATTTTTTCATCTAGGATGATGGGGCAGTATCATTTTGTTTACTCTTGGGAACATCTATTCACTGTGGATGGGCACCCTTGTGCTAGAGAGAATAGTGGGCTGAAAACAGTATCTGTTACAGTCTTCTCTGAGGGACTTCTCTATTCACCAACTCCTTGTTTTCCCCTATGATAATCATCATTTCAATATTCAAATGAAGAAAAAGGACCTTTTGAGGGTATAAAAGATTATTGTCTTTTCTAAAAACTGTGATTGCCCCCATGGCTTCTGAGGAAGGGAGAAAAGACCTAGACTTAGCATGAGGAACTTTTGTGACAGAGTCTAGAGGATGGTTGTCACTTGCATTAGACATCCCCTTTACGCTTTCATTTTGATTATTGAAAAATACCAGAATGAGTTAAATTGGATGGAATCTCAAAGCAGATTCTTTTTGTGGACGGATGTTGCCAGAATGGCCTGATATGGGGTACGGGATAGGCATCTCAGGGGGGAATCTGTATCACTTATTTTTTCCCCACTAAAAACCTACATTCTTGCTATTTATATGGGTTTTATTCTCCTTTTCTCCATCCTTATATCTGGTATTTCTCCCCTCGATTCTTCCTTCTTTCCCAGGTGTGTTTGATAACTGCTCCCACACTGTCAGTGACAAAGGCTGGGCCCTAGGGATCCGCTCAGGGAAGGACATGGGAAGGCAAGACGCTCGCTTCTTCTTCTCCCTTCGCACCGACCGTGTGAAGAAAGCCACCATTGTGACTGGCCACAGTCGCTACCAACCAGGCACATGGACACACGTGGCAGCCACTTATGATGGACAGCATATGGCCCTGTATGTGGATGGCACTCGGGTGGCCAGTAGTCCAGAGCAGTCTGGTCCCCTGAACAGTCCCTTCATGGCATCTTGTCGCTCTTTGCTTCTGGGGGGGGATAGCTCTGAGCATGGCCACTATTTTCGTGGACACCTGGGTACACTGGTCTTCTGGTCGACTGCCCTCCCTCAAAGCCACCTCCAACACAGTCCTCAGCATCCAACTGGAGTAGAGGAACTGAACACCCTGATCCTGACTGCCAGTTTTGAGCCCTTGGAAGAACAGTGGGCCCCCTTTAGAGATGGAGAGTACCCACGACGTGAGGTTCTTCAGGGCTTTGAGCCTGAGCCTGAGATTCTGTCTCCTTTGCAGCCCCCACTCTGTGGGAGGACGGTTTGTGACAATGTGGAGCTGATCTCCCACTACAATGGGCACCAGCCCCTCCGGGGAGAGAAGGTAATCCGCTACCAGGTGGTGAACATCTGTGATGATAAGGGCCTGAACCCCATCGTGAGTGAGGAGCAGATCAGCCGGCAGCACAAAGCACTGAACCACGCCTTCAGCCGCTACAACATCAGTTGGCAGCTGAGTGTCCACCAGGTCCACAACTCAACCCTGCGCCACCGGGTTGTGCTTGTGAACTGTGAGCCCAGCAAGATTGGCAATGACCACTGTGACCCTGAATGCGAGCACCCACTCACAGGCTATGATGGGGGTGACTGCCGCTTGCATGGCCGGTGCTACTCCTGGAACCGCAGGGATGGGCTCTGCCATGTGGAGTGCAACAACATGCTGAACGACTTTGACGATGGGGACTGCTGCGACCCTGAGGTGGCTGATGTGCACAAGACCTGCTTCGACCCTGACTCACCCAAGAGGTAAGGGATTGGGGCTTGGGGTAACCTACTTGTACTTGTAGGATGCATTTCTCATATCATTTTATGATTTTGGTTTCTGGAGAGAAAAGAGGGTTCACACAGAGGGTTCACACAGCCTGAAAAGGAACATTCATCCATCCCACCAGACATTGAACCTTTGTGAAGTCCTAGGGGTAAGATAATTAGGGACACAGAGAAGGCGAAGACAAGGGACAGCCGCCTCAGAACTCATTTTCTGTGGAGCAGACAATGTGTACGTGGTGTGCTGTACATCTGAAGGCATATGCCCCAGGTGCTTGAGGCACAAGAGCCCCAAACAGCTTAGTCTGCCGGAGGAAGCCAGGGGCTCTGCAGAGAGTGAATAAGGTAAACATTGGCAGAAATCACCAATCACAGCTGTAGTTTCCCAGCAAAGTCACACAGATCCATGAAGAGGCCTCATGTGTGCTTGGTCTCGGTGAAGTTTGGGCAGTTCAACAGCTTCAGGAACATTCTACAACTAACCCCATGTCTTCTTAAGGTGACCACAGTCTTCCTCTTTGCCCCCTTAGATTCCATTCCCCACACAGCATCCAGAAAGATCCTTTGTAAAAGGTAAATAAAGAAACCCTCTTATTCCCCTTCTTACTTCTTTTTCCCCACTGTCCTTAGAATCGAATCCATGTCCCCAACCTGGCTTGCAGGGTGTGCTGCAAGCTGACCCCTGCCTACCTTCCCTCTTCTTCCCCCAACCACCTTTACACCCCTGCTGCACAGCCACCCTGCCTCTCTCCTGTTCCTATGAAGAGATCAGACTTGATCTTGTCCCTGGGCTTTGCAATTGTTGTTTCATTTTCTTGGAAACCTCTTTCCCTTGATCTTCTCTTGGTGGGTCTTCTCTTGTCATTCATTTTGATATCGACTGAAATGTCACCTCCTGAAGAGGCCTTTCCTGATTTTCCCTAATTTAAGTAAGCTTCTCAATCAGTATTGTGTCAACTAATTTTCATTCTTTGTGTAACAGTCATTCCTTCTAATGTTTTATTGTACATTAGTTTGTCTTTCCCCTGCCTGAAATATCATTCCATGAGATCAGGGCCCTTGTTAACCACTACATACTTAGTGCCTAGAATAGACCCAACATATAGTCATTTGTCTCATGTTTATTTTAATGAATTAATGAATCTGATATGTCTTCTATTGTGAGACAGAAACCAGTAAGAGGATTTCCATTAATGTCAATGCAAGGGTTGTGGAGTGTTGGAGGGAGGCAAGAAAGGAGAGAGGTGGGTGGTAAACTTGTTAATTTGTGTATGTGGGCAAGCCTTCCTCATGACATAACTGGTACCTTTGTACAAATTATAAAAAGGCTCACATCTGAGCTAGGGTGTAGTTTTGGTGGGAGGTGGGAAGACTGGATCTCAGCTCCCACCCAATGCCTGGATGGCTGCCTTTGTATTTGTTGGCTACAATTTGTATAGTAATTCGTGGTATCCCTGTGTGTGGGCAGTCAGTTAACACTAATTAATAGGTCGGCTTGAAGTTCAGGCATGTGATGTCAAAGACTAAGTGTAAAATTTGGAATCAGGATACAGTGGAATTCAGGAGTCCTTGTTACTTAACTAGCTGTATAAACTGTGCAAGTCACTTTCTGAAATCAGATGTCTTGTCTGTAAAAAGAGGATGATTGCAGTAATGAATTGCATTACTTATGTCCTTGGGTTGTTTTGTGAATCAGTTGACATAAGGCATAGAAAAGTGCTTGGGGACTGACATTTTCAATGTAAAAAATTTTGTCCTAAACTAACATTAATTATTGTCACTATTAGACCTGACAGATGGGAAGCCATTTGTTTATATAATAATAAGGGGAATTGATCGCATTCCCAGAAATATTCACATAAGAAAGATTCTGTTTGGGTCTGGTTTTTAGATTTTGATAACCTTAAGCAGAAGCTCAACCTCACTAACAGTGGTTGCCAACTCTCTGGAGAGACAGGGAAATCTGGCTTCTTATTTTTCTCCTTGCTGATTACAACAACCCACTGCTATGACTGAGAGAGCTGTCGTTCCAGGTACTCAGGCATCATTCTTCTTAGAGTGGTCCTTTATGTCTCTAAATATCTACAGTGACTACCCTTAAGCAGGTGTTTATAACTTATTCCCTTTGCTGACACAGAGTTGCCATGGCAACTTACCCCCTTCTAGCCCTAGACCCAGACATGTTTCAAACTTGCCTACCCTGACATACAAAATTCACTTTGTGGAATAAAAACACTCTTTATGCTTTTTTGATAGTTAAAAATATTTAAATTAAAGTAGTAAATGCTCATGGTTACAAATATCAAACTGTGCCAAAAGACATGAGGAAGAATGGTGGTGCCCAGACTAACTTTCCCCATACTTCTCCACCCTCTAGTCTTGCTCCGATATTTGATTATTTTATCTGTCTCTTTTGGTAATTACCTCCATGTCTCCAGATATTGTATTTATATTACTTGATTCATTGATTTTAAACATTATGCATGGCCTTGCTCTAATGATAAAGCAGAGACTTTAACTTTATATTGCTTCCTTCTCCCCTCCATCTTTCCAATATAGTTATTTGACTATCCTTAGTTAAATCAGTTATATATATTTACAACATCATGTCTATGGTTTTTTTTCCCTGCAGGAGAAACTATGATTCTATTATTATATTTCCTTCCTGGCATAGCTTCTCCTCACCCCCCACCCTACCCCTTGAGTCTCTGTTTCTTCCCTCCCTCCTTCCCTTCTTTCTTCCTTTTTTCCTTCTATCATTTTTGGTATCCTCAATTGTTTTTATCTTATCAATTAATCTATAGAATGCATCTTTTTTTCACTCTCTGGAGCTCTTCCTTCTAGTTCATTCTATTTTTCTCTCCTCTTCCAATCTTTTTTCTTTTTATTTGAGAGACAGTGAGAGAGAGTACATGTGTGTGTTTGAGGTGGGTGCAGAGGCGGGGGGGAGGGGAGAGAGAGAGACTCTTAAGCAGGTTCCATGCTTAGCAGGAGCCCACTGCAGAGCTTGAGCTCAGGATTCTGAGATCATGACCTAAGTCAAAAGCAAGAGTTAACACTTAACTGATTGAGTCATGCAGGTGCCCCTCCTCTTCCAATTTTGACCAGTTATCTAGGTCTGCTGCACAGTTATCATCCCAGAAATTCTGCTTTTTGGATTGGAGCCACTGTGTCCTGACCTGCATAATATCTTTCTTTTTATGACCTTACCTTACAGGGCATTTAATTTACAACCTTGTTTTACTGAAAGATATCCTTGAGTAACTTTCTAAGAAAGAATGTTGCAGGTAACTTTTCTGAAAAACATTTCTCAAAATGTTTTTGTTTTGGCCTTACACAAAATTGATAGATTGCCATGGTGTAAAATTTTGGGTTGCAAAACATTTTCTCTCAGGTATTTTGAAAAAATTCATTAGTTGCCTCTAGCTTCTCTTTTGATGATTGCCTGTCTTTTTAGAGGTTGAAGTTTTGTTTCCCTATATAAATTGTTTAGAATCTTAGCCTTGTTACTTTAGGGATTTATGATAATTTTTTTAGGGTTGGCCTTTTATTTTTCTTTTGTTGAGCACTCAGTGGTCCTTTTGATTTGGATACTTATGCCCTTAACTTTGGCAGACTGTCTTAAATTATTACTTTGATACTTCTTTTTTTTTAAAGGTCTTATTTATTTATTTGAGAGAGAGAGAGAGAGAAAGAGAGAGTGAGAGAGAACATGAGAAGAGAGAAGGTCAGAGGGAGAAGCAGACTCCCCGTGGAGCTGAGAGTCCGATGTGGGACTCAATCCTGGGACTCCAGGATCATGACCTGAGCAGAAGGCAGTGGCTTAAGCAACTGAGCCACCCAGGTGGATCTCCTGAATTTATTCTTTTTTCTCTCATATATTTTATCTCTCCTTCCTTCCTTCCTTCCTTCCTTCCTTTCATTCTTCAATTTCCTGTGTTTATCTTCCAACTATTCTATTGAATTTTTAATTTTAGCAATTGTACTTTTAAGACCTTCTTCCTTTTTGACTCTATATTAATCTATTTTTATTTTAAGGATGCAAAATTCTTTGAGGCTAAAAATAAGAATTATTCTATTTTTTTCTCTCTGTGCACAATATCCGATCAATCCGTAGTCGACTTTTATTTTCTCCTCCTCCCCTTTCTGTCTTTCATGCTGGTGGTTTTCCTCAAATATCTAGCACTTGTTCACAATAGCAAACACACTTTTGTATCTCTACTTATCATGTTCTAAAAAAGGATAATTAACTCTGAATTTCTTCTTTTGGAGGAAGAAATCTGCATAGTGGAGAGGAGAGCCTTTCTCTTTCTCAGCTCCCTTATATTTATTTCATATATAGATGTTCCCTTTCTATCCTCTGCCTTGTATTCCTTATGCTGAATTCTTACTATTAAAAATATTGAGACTTTTTCATAACTCTTATTGGCAAGAGACATATTTTGAAAAACAATTATTTATCAAGGTCCTTGATGTGCCAGACACAGTGAGCTAAGCCGAGGGACAAATATAAAGAATATAAAAAGAGCAGGTGCTAACAACTTAGTGGAGGATTTTAGTAATTTTGTTAGAATTTCCTGGATTTATTTTGTCAAAATTAAATCCAGGCCACAAGCAGTATATGGAATGCAGATTGCTCTTCCCGGCTATGGCTTGGGTTCTTTGAAAGGACTTTGGTCATAGAGACATAGATCTCTGGATTTCTATAAGAGTCTGTGACTTGGTTGAGTAGTGGTTATCTTTATTATTCACATATAGTGTTATTATAATTAAATCACAGAGCTCAAGCTCATAATTCCATTATACTGTGACTCTGAAGGAATCCAACTTTAACAAATGCTATGCCAAACATTTTTTGAGCAAACAGAGTGTGCCAGGGACAGAGTCCTCTTGGGAGCTTTTAGGTGGTGAATGGTTGGGAAATGGAGGACACACCTACAGATAGAGACTAACATGCAAGTACAATGATTGGCATATGAACAATCCTCCTCATTTTTCAAATCCCACTCAATATTCTCCTGTTCCCTACTGTCAGCAAGAAATCTAGCCCAAAGTTCCTCCCCAAAGGCTCTAAGAGGAGCAGAGAGCCTGAGGAATCCAGCATCAAACATCTGTAACCCAGATGGGCCTATCAAAGGGAGAGTATTTATCAGACTTGGACTGGGCAGAGGAGATATGAATTATAGGTACATTACCCAGCCAGTTGAACTGAATTATCAAGATAGAGGAACTTGGCTTATGTGTAGGGAAGGCTACATGGCCAGATGTCTGTTTGTACATAGTAGCCACCCTGGGAGAGCATCTACAAGAGCTGAGGGAAGGAAGGGGGTTGAGAGTCTGCCTAATGAAATCACAAATGTTGACCACTCCCTATGATTTGTCCTAGGAAGCCAAGCCAAGGGAATCTCCATGTCTTAAGGGAAACTCAACTTCCCTGAACTTTGCATGCTTCAGCTTTATTTGGTCATGACTTGTTTCTGTTATTTTTCTTTCTAACATTATGTCTCAGAGGTGAAGGGCTCTTTGCTTTTGAGCCTATTTTTTCTCCCTTGTTCTTTCTCTCCTTTTTGCATCAGCGTTGAACTTAGTATCCAGTTGAATTAGGAACAGTGAGCTTACCTTTCCATTTTGAATTCTGTATGTCAGATCTCATAATATCATTATTGTGGGGAGAAAAATCACCATGTAAAAACAAATGGCTGAGCATAAGTTAAGGAAGTAATCAGTCACCTACTTTCAGACTGTGCTGTGAAGCAGATAATGGGATGCTGTACATTTGTTTTTTGAAGCTTGTGGTAGGCTAAGGTCTCTGTGTATTGGTGACTCACTGTCTCTTCTCTGCCTCATTCCCTAGGTTTTGGTACTGGGGAGTCTGAGGGCAGAAGGACCGCTTGACATGGCAGTGCTAGGACATGGCCCACTTCCCTCTTGAAGGGTCCTCAAGAGGGTGGGCTGGGAGGTGCTGTGCAGGGGCAGGGCAGTGAGGGGTCTGCACCTGTACACTGCAGGGTTTGTGTCCAGGTCAGGATGGTAGGTGTGTGTGCCATCAGAGAGAACAGGGGGAAAAAGCAGAGCCGCCCGGACTTGGATGCTCAGGATTAGCTGTGCTTTGCTCACCCACCCTCTGTGGCTGTTGAGCCAAAGGAATGGTTTGGGCTGGGCCCCTGCAGTGGTGGGTCTGTTAAACATCAGCCAGGCTTCATTATAGGTTTCTTTTGAAGTTGGGATTCACAAGGCTTCTGGTGGAAACTAGGAATGGTTTAAGTCAAGTTCCCTGTTGCCAAAAAGAAAAAAAAAAAAGCACAAGGAAAAGAAGCATAAGGGGTAAAAGAGGGCAGGGAGAAAGGAAATGGGGGAGAAACTTTAAAATGAAAAAAAGAAACCTCTCAATCCCTCCCCTTCAAAATGCACAAGCAGTATAAACTCAAGAGAGGAGTCTCACCTTCTCTTACCTATTTCACACAGCAAAGATAATAGGAGGAAAGAGATAAAATACTTCTAGGTAGACTTAAAAAGCTTACCTATGGGGCATCTGGGTGGCTCAGTTGTTCAGTGTCTGCCTTTGGCTGGGTGGTGATCTTGGAGTCCCAGGATCAGCCCCACCTCAGGCTCCCTGCTGGTTGGGAAGCCTGCTTCTCCCTCTCTCATTCTCCCTGCTTGTGTTCCCTCTCTAGATGTGTTTTTGTCAAATAAATGAAATCTTAAAAAAAAAAAAAAAAAGCTTACCTACAAATAGAAATGTCTTGTGTTTGTTTTCCTATAGGCCCGTTTGTCCCTAGTCCTGGTAGGTATCCTATTATAGGGTGAAGTCCGCAGTTTTTGTGTTCACCTGGCTCAATGAGTTTTTCTCCCCAGGTAAGTGGGGGAGAGGTTGTTTTCCTCCTTTATTGTGCTTATTTTGTAGTCAAATAGACAGGCTTGTGAGAGAGGCATGTGGTATATCAGGGTTAAAAATATTTCCTCTTAGAAAATTTTTAGGAGAGACCTTTGTCTCCAACTGTGTTCAGTTGTTAAAGACACTTGGGTATTTTCCTAGGAGTTGGGGTGCTGGTCCTGTAACCTGGTCAGATGCCAGTCTGTCTCAGATGATTTCACTTAGGGTTCCCTTCCTAGAATTTAAACTTTGGGATCTCAAAGACACTGCACACTTACAAACATTTCCTTTTCCTTTTACTCTGGGAACCCTGGTTGGATGTTACTTGAGTTAACTGGAGAACAGTTAAATCTTGCTGGTCTTCCCCCTAACCCAGTAAAGTACCTTGGGGAGAAGGTGGAGCATATCGTCAGTAAGGGCACCGAGGGTTTTTCTGAGGATGTGTCTCGCTGGAGTGCCATCCCCTGAAGGACGCTGCTGACTCATTAATTCCCTGAGCACCAGCCCATCTCACTTCTCACCAGGACCTCCGCAGCCAAGGATCTGACTTCCCTAGCTTGATATTTGGATGAGTCCTACTTACACCTTCAGGTCTCAGTTAGGAGCCTGGTGGTGGGTACTGAGGGCACATATTGCATGGAGCACTGGGTGTGGGGCATAAACAATGAATCTTGGAACACTGAAAAAATAAAATAAAATTAAATTAAATGTCACTTCTCCTTCTTGGGACCATTTCTTTGTCCTCAGGTAACAATTAGCTGTCTCATTTGTATCACTTCTCACTCCCCATCCTGCCACCACTCTGCTCTGGCCCCCTCCTCTCTCACTTGTATTATTACACTAGCCTCCAAACAGTTCTCACCCCTTTTGCTCATGCCTCCCCTTCCCCTGTCTGTTTTTAACATAGCTGCCAGAGTAATTCTACTAGTGTAACCCGGATCAAGTCATTCCTCTGCCCAGAATTCTCCAGCAGCTTCCCAGCTCCTTCAGAGTCAAAGCTAGTAGCACTCCTGTAAGCTGCAGTACACTTTCTGATCCGACGCCAGGACTTGGGGCCTCCTCTCCTACTGTGCTCCCCTTGTGTACTCCATTCCAGCCACACTGGCCTTCTCATTGTCCCTGGACTTGACAAACAGACTCCTATCATGTGAGCTGTTCAGTGGCTTTTTCACTCTGCTCTAGATTTCTACGGGGCTGGCTTTCCCATTTCCTTCCAGTCTTTTTCCAAAGTCACCTTCTAGGCAAAGCCGACCCTGGTGACCTTATCTAAAATTTCACACACTCCTCTGACTCTTCATAGTTTCCTTCCTGTTTTATTTCTCTTTTTAGAATTTATAACACATATAAATATATGTATATTTCATTAGTATCCATCTTCTGTACTTTAAGTTCCATCAGAGAAGGGGTTTTAAATGTTTGGGTTACTATTTTATCCTCACACGTAGAATAGCAAAAGGACTAGACTAAGAAGTGCTCAATAAATAATTGTTGAATAAAAGAATGTTCTCATCTCAGAATGGTTGTTGGCAAACTATGGCCTGTGGGCCAAATTAGCCTTTCACCTGTTTTTGTAAGTAAAATTTTGTTGGAATGCAGCCCCATTCACTTATTTACTGTTGTTTATGGCTGCTTTCATGTGGCAGAATTGTGTAGTTACAACAGACTATGTGGCCCACAAATCAAAAATATTTACTATTTGGACCTTTACAGGAAAAGTTTGCCAACTCCTGCCCAAGTACATCCTCATTATACTATATTGTTATTACCCATTGTTGTCTGTCTCTTGCACAAGACTTTAGGCTCTTTGTTCATAGTTCTTGTAACATAGAAAGTACTCAGTTCATATTTTAAAAATGAATTAGCATGTATACAAATGAAAAGTCAATGACTGGGGAAAATGACAGTGTTGGGCAAGAGTCTGGGTATGGTACATTATGCTACTGTGTGTTAAAAAAAGAAGGGTATTCAGAATACACACTTGAGTAATCCCTCCTACTGGTCTCATTACTGTGGTAGAATTGCCATATTCAGAAGTAAGTAAAAATAACTACAGATACCCATGAAAGTGTGAAAATGTTAGATGAGGAGGGAAAAGGCTGTAAGCCATTTTATTCATTATCTCATTACTTGAGTAGCAGAGCTCCCAGATGGCTCTGAGAGTATGAAACATGGAGTAAATCTTGGTGATTGGAGAAGCAGTCAACTACAATAGCCAGGAAGTAAGATGAATCCTCATTAGTTGGGAGACAGTGACTGAGGGAAAGCATAGGCTCTTCACAAGGGATACAGCAGTTGCCCTCTATTTACAGCTTTGTTTTCTGTGGTTTTGGTTACCGCAGCCACCTTCGGTCTAGAGGCAGATGACCCTCCTGACATTTTGTCAGAAGGTCAGTAATAACCAAATGTTACGTCCCAGAGCCTGTGTCATTCACTTCCCTTTGTCTTATAATGTAGGCATTTTATCATCTCACGTCATCACAAGAAGTGTGAGTACAGTACAATAAGATATTTTGAGAGAGACCACTTTCATGTAACTTTTATTACATGTATTGTTATCATTGTTCTGTTTAATTATTAGTTGATAATCTCTTACTGTGTCTAATTTAGAGAGTAAACTTTATGGGAGATGTGTATGTATAGGACAAAACATATAGTATGCCTAGGGCTTAGTACTGTCCCTGGTTTCAGGCATCCACTGGGGGTCTTGGGATGTATTCCCCTCTAATAAGGAGGGGATCACTGTTCAGACCCTCTGATCAGATAAAGCCTGTTTGAAATGATGTCATAGATTAACCAAGAGTCTTGCCAAACTTGTAGTTGGACTTTCGTGGTTGTAAAGAATAGAGGTTTACTCCAGTAAACTTAAAAAAAAAAAAAAAAGAAAGAAAGGTTGTACAGTGGCATGCAGTTTGGAAGTGGACCTCGGAGCCTGCCAGAGATGGGGAAGGATCAGGCCTTCAGGCAAAGGCTGTAGGCTTCTCTAAATCTTAGTGCATTTGCATATCTTATTGCCAGTTTGCTAGATTTATAAGAGTTCCTGTACCCTTAAAGCATTACTTTAAAACTAAGCTCAGCTTGCTGTGGCTTCTGCTTTACCTCGTTAACTCTTCAGAGTCATATCCCATTGCTAATGGTCTCAGTCTTTTGCAGTATGTTGGTTCAAATTGTGGAAATGGTCAGTGTGAATTGGTGCAACTCATCTTTGCATGTGATGCCAGAAGTCATAGGTTTCTGACCAGCCTTGAATTCAAACAATTTTGGGCAAAAGAGCAGGATGGTAGAGAAGGCTCCTCAGGGTTCTGAGGCAGCAGTCCTCTCCCACCCAGTTGGTGCCAATAGTCTGGCTAGAGTGAGCTGGTTTTTCATTCTCACTTCTTGGAGATAAAATGCCTGTAGTTGTAATTTCTGGTACTATCATTTTCCTTAGACCTAGGTATTCCTAGTAAATGTAATTCCCATGGAATTTTAATGCTAATTTTATTTCTAGGATTCTATGATTTAGAATTCAAAACTCAAATATGTCAGAATAATCCTGGTAAACTACCTAGTTGATAGTAACATATGTATATCTTACGATGCTATCTATCTATCTATCTATCTATCTATCTATCTATCTATGTATCATCGATTTATTTTATAAATGAACAAGGCACTTTGTATGAATTATCTTACTCAATGCTCACAAGTGCTTGAAGAATTAGATATTTTTATATTAGATATATTATCTTCTTCTTATATTAAAAAAAACTGAACTTGAGATGGCTTACTCACTATCATCATATAAGGGCAGAACAGGGAGTAAACTCTGACTTCGGAGCCGGTGTTATTAATCACCATCTATACCATGTGTCAGGGAGAAGTTGTACATGTTTGGAAAGTGCATTGTTCATAGTGAGTGTACAATAAATATTTGGTTATTTTAATTGTATCATGATCATCTCAGAGAATGCACAGTTGAAAATATAAGGGAAAGGAAACAGAAACCATTGTGGGCTGATTCTTAGGAACAACATTATATAAGAGGTGGATCCCTTAAACCAGGACTAGTGAACCTCAGGAGAGTTTGCAAGGTAAAAACAAACATATGAACCAATATACAGATAGTCCTATGCAAACATATTTTGGCCACTGTAAAAATAACATCTTGAGGGGTGCCTCAGTGGCTTAGTCAGTTAGGCATCTGACTCTTGATTTTGGCTCAGGTCCTGATCTCAAGGTTGTGGGATCGAGCCCTGTATCAGGTTTTGTGCTCAGCCAGGAGACTGCTTAAGATTCTCTCTCCTTTCTCTGCACCTGCTTCTCGCTCTCAAATAATAAATAACCAATCTTTTAAAAAAATCTTCCTTTGAAAGGAGGAGAAATATCCTAGGGAAGAGTAAGAAAGAGAGACAGTAGGAAAAGTTATATTGGGAAGCCCTTAGAAAGGCTAAGGGATTTGAACAGTAATCAAATGGGAGCCTTGTATTGTGTACAGAGATTTTGATTGATCCATTGATCAACTGATCAATAGCTAAATAAATGTGTTTGTGTGTGTGTGTGTGTGTAATATATATTTTAATAGCTACCATCCCTCTTGAATTTTAGATCTTCCTTCTGAGATCAGTTGGCTCATCCAACAGTTTTTGAGATTTCTTTTATTAAATGTTTGAGAGTCATATGCTTTCTTAATATTCATTTCTGTAAAAATACCTTTACCAATTTCCTTAAGAGATAACTTTGCTCAGTATGTAATTTTATATTGGCTATTTGTTTTCTCTTATCAAGATATTATACCAAAGTCTCCTGGTTTCTATTAGTGCTGTTGAAAAATTAGCTATCCATTGCCATTCATTTGTATTTATTCTGCCTTTTCTCTTAGGATGTTTCTGAGATTTTTGCCTTCAGTGTCCTGAACTGTGATATGTTTCACTGTAATTTATTTAACATTGATTTTTCTTTATTATTGCATTTGAGATTTATTGTCATTTCTGAATCTAAGCCCTGTCATCAATTGTGGGAAATTATTAGTCATATCTCTTCAAATACATCTGTTTAATAATTTCTCTATTACCCCCTGTATTTCCTATTAAATATATATTATTCCTTTTCATTCTGTAATCCATGTCTCTTAACTTCTTTTCAATTTTTCAATCTTTGCTTCTCTGTATTGCATTTTGAGCAACTATTTTTGGATTTATTGACCCATTGACCCTTTCTTCAGGTTTGGCTAACTTGCTCTTAAAACCCACCAATAAATTTTTAATTTTTATTAGTATACTTTTCATCTCCCTAAGTTCTATTTAGTTCTTTTTCATATCTGCAAAATCATTTGAAAAATCAGTTTCTGTTACTTATTCATAGTTTGGATATTCTTTTTTTTTTTTTTTAAGATTTTATTTATTTATTTGACAGAGAGGAACACAGCTAGAGAGGGAACACAAGCATGGAGAGTGAGAGAGGAAGAAGCAGGCTTCCTGCCCAGCGGGGAGTCCAATGCGGGGCTCGATCCTGGGACTCTGGGATAATGACCTGAACTGAAGGCAGACACTTAATGACCGAGCCACCCAGGTGCCCTGGATATTCTCTTTTATTTTTAAAAACCTAGTAAAGTGATGGATACATGAATTTATACATGTGATAAAATTGCATAAAACTAAATATAAACATAAGTTAGTATGAGTAAAACTGGGGAAATCTGAATAAGATTGGTGGATTTATCAAAATGAATATCCCAGTTGTGATATTGTATATCGTTTTTGCAAGATATTATCTTTCAGAGAAACTGGATGATAGGTACTTAGTATTACACTGTAGTGTTGCTTACAAGTTAATGTGAACATGCATTTATCTCAACATAAAATATTTAATTAAAAATATATTGAGTGGGAAGAGAAACGAAACATGAGAGAATTTGGACTCAGAAACAAACTGAAGGTCTTGGAGGGAAGGGGGAGGGGGGATGGGAGAGCCTGGTGGTGGGTACTGAGGGCACATATTGCATGGAGCACTGGGTGTGGGACATAAACAATGAATCTTGTAACACTGAAAAAAATAAAATTTAAAAAAATATGTTGAGCATACTTATTTTATATTTTGTATCAGCTAGTCTGATTCTGTTATTTCTGGGGCTCTTGTTCATGGAGTCTTATTTCCTTTGTGTTTATAATTTTTTATTGTGAGCCCATGTTCCTTAAAACTTCGTCGTATTTTTTTCCAGCCTGGATTGAAGATATTCTTTCTACTTCTACCAATTTCGTGGGGTCACTACTGACATGAAACTACTTTAAATTTATATGATTGGCATGAGGTTTTTTAAACCGTAGAGTTTTATGAGTTTGGGGAGCAAACCTGTGAGGGTTGACTGTGGTTACTTCCCAGGGGAGATTTTCACATTCCATATTGGATCAAGATCAGGGAATGTAAGTTTCCTTGCTGTCCCCCTTGATGAAAGGGGCTTTAAATATTTTTGGGTGCTCTGTTTTATTGATGGTACACTCCTTGAGTCTTGGCTTTATTTGGCACTCTCCCATAAAATTCCCATCTTGGCTAAACCCTGAATTTTGTTTCATATCCAAAGTTTTCACAAGGTCTTCAAACTGAAGTTCAAGGACACTAGGAATGGGCAGAGCCTTAGAGAAGCCCGTGACTTCAGAGAACGTTTACTTTTCTAGATTCTTATTTTTACTTTATATGTGGGCTCTGAAGATAGCTTAATTTCCTTTCACCTTTGCAATTCATTTAAAATTTATTTTTGTTTTTTATTAAGAAATTCTAGTTGTTTTCAGTGGAGGGATGATCAGGGCTTCTAAACTTTTTGTATCCAGAAACAGAAGTAATTCTTCAGGAAACTAACTTGGAAGCAGTATGTAGAATCAGTATGCAGAATCAGTGTTATGATCCAGGGAGATTGGAGGCAGGAATATGACTCTAAACTCCTATAGTAGTCTAGCCAGGCAAGCGCAACAGACTGAAAACAATTGGGAAAATTATTGTAGCATAGTGGAAAGAGCTAGGAAAGCAGAAATGAACAGAACTGGATGTTCACTCTAGCTTCAGCCTAGTGACATGTATTTTTTTTTAAGATTATTTATTTATTTGTTTGACAGAGAGAGAGAGAGAGAGATCATAAATGGGCAGAGAGAGGAGGAAGCAGGCTCCCTGCCAAGCAGAGAGCCCGATGTGGGCCTCGATCACAGGACCCTGAGATTAGGACCTGAGCTGAAGGCAGAGGCTTTAACCCACTGAGCCACCCAGGCGCCCGTGACATGTATTTTTTAAGAGAGGGAAGGGGGGAAGGCAGAGGGAGAGGGAGAAAGAGAAGAGAGAGAATCTTAAGCAGACTCTATACCCAGTTCAGGGCCAACATGGGCCTCAATCTCAAGACCCTGAGATCGTGACCTGAGCAGAGATCAAGAGTCAGACGCTTAACTGACTGAGCCACCAAGACACCCCAACCCTAGTCACATAATTTAATCATTTGCTGATTTATATTCATGTTTATTGATATTCAACAAATGTTAATTGAGCACCTCATCTAGCCCAGGCACTCTCTTGGGCATTATGGATATTATGGTGAAGGGAAAAAAATTCCCTCATTTTTTGAGCTTATAGTTTCAAGTCAGAAGACACATAGTCTACAAATAACAAATGAACAAATGGTCTGACAAGTGGTGATGAGTGGTGTGGAAAGAGATTTAGCAGAATAAAGGAAATGGGGAGAGCTTGCTGTTGAAGCAAAGAAGGTCTTACTGAAAAGATGACACTTGAACAGATATCTGAAGGAAGTATGGAGTGAGCCACATGGAATCTGGAAGATTATTTCTGGTAGAGGGAAATAGCATAGAGCTACTGTGACTGGAGTAGAATCAGTTAGACAGAAATTAATAGGTATTACATCGTGTGGATTTTAGCTTTTACTTTTGATGAATTGAGAAGCTGCCAGAGGGCTTGAGCAGTGAAATGATATCAATGGAGAAGGTATAGAGAAGTGTCTAATTGTCTTTTGTGGGATATTGTGAAGTTCAAATGGGATAATACTGTTGCAAGTGCTTTGTAAATTAAAAATACCTCATAAATGTTTGGTGAGACACAGTAATGGATTCAGCAGTGAGTTTGAAGAGATGGTGGGCATCCTCAAAGAGATGCTGGGCAGAAGATTGAAAAAAAATATGTGAAAGAAGAAAGAAGCATTTATCTCAGTGTGTAATTTACAGGGGAAAGATCATGCCTTATATAGAAATAGAGGTTGTCATGAACCAGGAAGAAGAGACATTACTCACCCTGACCCAGACATAATCTGTGCCCTATTTTTTCTTGTAGGCTTCTTTCTCACATAAGTACAAAAAATGCAAAGCTGAGCACAGTGAGCATCTTCTCTCTGCTACGCTTTCAATACGATTTATGTTCAGGAAAGCCTATGTCTTTCCTCTATGTTCAGTACCCAGTAGGTACTCAGAAATAATCTACTGAATGAATGCAACAAACTTGGGGGGGTCATAGTATTTAGGACTATGACAAAACTAGGGATTGAAAGTTATTTCATAGAAAAGTTTAAAGTATTAAATTCTGGGGTCAGTACCGCATGACAAGAATTTACAGGGATGGAATGTAGATTTTAGGCTGTAAAAATGCAGAAACCAAGGTGCTGGGTACTTGTGTTTGCAGCAATCAATGTGAAAATAATCATGAGCATAAGCTTCATATGGGGCAAAAGTGTGATGTGGCCATTAATTAATATGCCAAAAATTTTGGACTCTATTAAAAAGGGATAGAAATGGCTGGAAGAGATGCTCCCTCTAGACACAGTTCTGATCAGGCTCTGTCTGAAGCTTGTGCTCAGTTCTGGGCAGCAGGCTTTATGAGGAACATCAATAACCTAGAGCACAACCAAAGTTTGGGGAGGAGAGTGGTGATGAGCAAGATGGTAAAACAGCCTGTTCATCATCAAATATGGATTTTTAATTTCTCCTGACTTGATCAAGGAGCCAGTATAAAGAAATTTTTAAGTCACAGGTCCTCTTTTGCATCTCACACATTCTATTCATTCATCTACTCATTCCTTAATTCATTTAGTTTCTAACAAACATTTATTGAATGCCTACTCTGTTTTATACACTGTAGTGGGTACTGGGAATATAATCCTTATCCTGAAAGAATTCAAGTGGGAGGGACAGATATAAATGAATATAATTGTAAATACTGAGTAGAATAGAGTCAAGAATAAAGTCAAGTGTATCTCTAATCATCTTTGGCCCCCTAAGCCTGAGTTTCTACAGAAACTAACCAACTTGTCCTTCTACTTTTAGTCTTCCTCTTCTCTAACCCCCAGATTAATTCTGTGCACTGTCATCAGAAAAATCATTCTAAGAAAAATTTATATGCTCATCTCATCCCAACCAAAAGGGCTCATTTTTGGGGAGTATGGAGATGGAATTTGAAGTTGTTCTTAGAAGATGGATAATAGAAACCAGAAGGGAGAGGATATTAGGCAAGGTATTAAGATCAACAGAGAACTGGCACGTGTCATATAGGATAAGGAGATTTAGGATCATAACTGTAATAGTAATTGCCATTTATCCAATGGCATAACCATTAACTGGAAATAGGGCAGTCTTGTATTAGACGGACAATTATTCAAATTGACTTCATGTGGTGCATAATATTTTCTGTTAAATATATTTTGTAATTATATCTAGCTCTTCTCTTCAGTAGTTTGGTCTTTTCCCTTTCCATAGGTTTTAATGTAAATTGTAACCCCTAATTTTGCTATTCAGGGACTTTCTGTGTGATCGTAGATCCTTGATCAGAAATTAGATAAAATCACATTTTCTTTCTTTTTTAATGGCATCGTCTATCACAGGTAGCTTTGAAAAGGACACGAAGTGAAGACAACTTATGTAGTAGTGGGCTGTCCTATCTTTAGAGCTCTTGGGGAAGCTGTCATAGCATCCTGATGCAGTTAATTTAAGTGGATCACCTGATTTCAAGAATTTATGGTGGCCAGTGCTAAAACTCAACTCCAAGGAATCCTTTTCTAAGGCTTATTCAAATGCTTTTCTAAGTTTTGCTTTCTCGTATATTTGGACTTCATTTTCATGGCAAGAGAAATCCTTATGCATTTTGTATACATATTTCTAAATAACAGGTCTCTAGAAGGAATGCTTATTTTTCTGTTTAGGGGTTAATTATACCATGCCTTATGGCACACAGGATTTAATGTGTAATTTATATTTTCATATGATACAATGATTTAAAATAAGAAACACACAGACAAGAGAGAGAGAGAGAGAGAGAGAGAGAGAGAGAGAGAGAGAGAAAGAAAAGGGAAAATGAGGACAGATAAGAAAAGATAAAGTCAGTTGTGAATTTAGTAGGCAAAATGAGTGTGTATATATTAGAATGCTAGTTAGACCACAGATTTAGCTCTGAACTTCCCAGAATTGGTTCAAGAAGTAAGGAAGGATAAGGTAACATGGCTCACTCTAGAAGATGAAAACAAACAGCCACTCAAGAGAGCAGCTGGTGTAGATAATCATACTGGACAGAAATTTCTCCTAGGGACCACACATAGAGAAAACACTGTAGTATGATGAGCAATGGTCTCTACAATCGCTTTATGCTATAATCTGATATTCTCTTGAAGAATCATTACTGGATCAGCCATTCTAAGGACAAGCAAAGGTAATTTTATGATCTCAATTTCCATCTTTTAGAGAATGGTTGGAATAATTTTATCCTGGAACAGATCTGAAGATGAATAATCATGAGAATAACCCTTCAATGGAGGTAGGAGAGGAAGGGGTTCAGAGCCCAGGCAACAGTGGCAGTCATGAACTGAAGAAAGGACACACATCCTTCTCTGAGACTGAAGGGAAGGTGGTGAGAGTAGAGACAGATACACAAGTTGGTGGCAAGCAGGCAGGGATTTGAGAGGCTTTGCTTGGTAGCCTTCATCTTCTCGGTAAGGGAAGAGAGGGAGGGGATTGCTGACAGGGGCTTGAGGAAGGTGGCAGTCATTCACTGTAGCCTCTTTTCATGTACTGAAATGGGAAGGAGACTTATAAGTCTTGCCCATCTCCTTCTTTCATGAATTATGAAACAAGTGATTTTGACAATAGCTGTGGTAAATCAGGTAAATTCTGAAAGACATATAAACCTACTCATATTCAGAGTCATGGAACATCATAACTGGATTTGGATGTCATTTAGTTCAGCTATGTTATGTTATATTTTATGTTATGTTATTTTTAAAAGATTTTATTTATTTATTTGACAGAGATAAACACAAATAGAGAGGGAACACAAGCAGGGGGAGGGAGAGAGGGAGAATTAGGCTTCCCACTGAGCAGGGAGCCCAGGGTGAGGTTTTATCCTGGGACTCTGGGATCACCACCTGAGCAGAAGGCAGATGCTTAACAACTGAGCCACCTAGGAACCTCATGTTATGTTATGTTACGTTACATTATGTTATATTATGTTATGTTGTTATGCTATGTTATATTATGGATAAGGAAGCTTGCCTTAAGTCACAAAACCAATGGATTGATTGAATAATCCAAGGGGAGGTTGTCTGACTCCCAGTTGCTTCCTCAGGGTTCTAGGTAGGAGGCAGAGGACCCTACATTTAAACCTCTCACTTCCCCATTTCATTCTATGCCTCTGATTCACTCCATAGCCTCAAAACAATATTTTGGAGTTCAGAAGAAGTTTGAGGTCACAGGTTCTTCAGCAGACTCTCTTGCTGAGGTGGCCATTTGCTTATCAAGTCTACTGGTTTCAATAATAAAATCACTGATAAATTAGATGACGTTGGAGAAGGAGAAAAATGAGAAGGATGATGAAAAGAAGATATGAAGTAAAGTTCAGAATGAGAATAAAGCCCAGAGCTGCCTATCATTATGGGTAATGTGACAACCAGGAAATTAAAATGGGCTGACTCTGTGGTGGCCATGCCTGGGCACTCTGGAAAACTGCTGTCTTGGTGACCAAGCAGCTTCTGTTTTTGCACTTGGCATGGAGAGCAGCATGCAAGTCCCAGTTTTAAAGGAATAGAAAGCTATGTGCCCATCCCTAATTTCAGTTGCTATAAGAGAGGTTGGGAAATAAAGGAAAATTCCAATGATGGATGGGCTAAGAAAGCCATCTCATTTTTCCAGAGCAGGCAGCATTCTTCTTCTCTGAAGAGTGAGTACCTGGGTAGGGGACAAGGGGGGAGGGCAAGGGAGGTAGAGAGGTTGATGGTGAAGGAAAAGACGGGGATGAGTAGAGGGAGAAAAGAATATAGGGGCACCTTGTCCTTTTTTTCTTCCATTACGAAGTTGAAATTCTTAATTTACTAAGCTCTAATGAGAGTCAGATGGAGATCAGATGTCCAATTGCCACATGGAGGGTCTGCCTTAGCCATTTCCTAAAGGTATGGAAGCTATATTAAGTGGGCCATGTATCACACCATAGCAGGATCTTTTGTTAGGTCGATTTCCATGAAACCTGTTGGATGACCTCTGTTATTACATATGAAAACCTCAAAGGCTGGCTAGAAACTAAATAAATCCTTTGACATTATATTAGTTTCTTGATTTCCTCTCTGTCAAGTTAATGCAAGGCCCTTCTCAGGCATCTAGAATCTTCACATTGTGTCTAAATGGGGTTTTAAGATAACGATTAGGTCCATTTTCTGAGTAAACTCCATAGACACGTGGAAAAGCCTTCAAGTCAAAGTTAACTCCATGGATGATTAAAGATGCAGTCCTTCTTAGCAAGTCAGAACATCTTGTTGATTGTGATGACTTGTCTGAAGATCTGAAATGATCTAAGAAGTCCTCTCATCATTCTTCCTTTCATAGATGATTAAAACTTAAAAGATGGTTTTGCAGCTGTGAGAACGATGTTTGGTGGGGGCTAGATCACAAGCTAGAATTCAAGAAATGTAGCTAAGCTGTCATGACAATCTCAAGATTTTTCTGATCTTAGTAAGTACTGATTTATGTAGACTCTTATTTTCAGTTCCTCCATTTTGGAATTTGGGATATTTTAATATCAAGAAAAACCTTGTATTCCTTAGCTCCTATAGACTCTATTTGGTGGCCTCTGCTGATGGTTCATATTCTGAGACCCATTTTGTCAAAACAGCTTTTTAAGATGAGTCACATAGACCCTTAGAGGTCATCAGATCCATGCTGTATCTTCAGAGATGGGCCACAATAACCCCGTGTTTATTACTAACCATACCAAAATAACCAGATGAGGAGATTTCACCATATTTCAGTCAGCCACTCAAATGTATCAGGAAATAAAGAATTCTGCCCTATGGTATATGCTACTCTTGCTTGGTACATATTAATTGATATTTCATTAAGTAAACTTTTGTCAGTATATCCATCTATCATGTTGTAAAGAACATGCTGAGCAAAGTTGAACAAGGAGATAAAGAAACTTTATTGTAAGCATTCATGCACTTGTTTATTAATTTATTCAAATAATATTTGTAAAGTATGTGTACTACATAGAAGATTATAGATGTACTTAAATAGAAAGTACTATTTATTGTGAGATTTACTGAGGTGAACAAGGGATAGTTTTAGCTGTTAGAGATTTTATGGTCCCAGCATTCATTAATTCAATAAATACCTTCTTTGTATAATAATAAGGATTACGGTAGGATAAGAGAAACAACGTGGGACTGCCCAGGTAAGCCAGGACATATGGTTGCATATCAGGGAAAGATTTATGGAGAAACTAGCTATTAAGCTGGACCCTGATGAATGTTTAGACCACAGTTACAAGTCCTCCCTCATATACATTGTTCTGTTAGCTCTGTTCTTCACATGTATGTCTTGTAGCTCTCTTAGCATTAAATAGACAGTAGTTAAGTTCCCTAGGTCACTAATTATCTTAAAATATGTTTGAAACTAACTTATATCAACATTTTCTGTATCGAGACTATAATGTTGCTGTCTGTGTCAGAGAAGGTACATGCGTTTTAACCCCGGTGTCAACTTTAACTGATTTTTTGTTGCCAAGTTCCTGCAGCATGGTATTGAAAAGGATTGTGAGACTATGGCAAGTTTCAGTGGGAAAGGGTGCTGTATTTAATTATCAGTGTCTGATCTGGGCACAAGAAAGTCAGATTGATGGTACTCATTTGCCTTCTCTCATGAAAGGATTTATACACAAATTCAGCAGGTAATTTTTGATAGTAAGTAAACATCATTAGCTTACCACTTTCAACTGTACAATCCCTTGGCAAGACTAAAAATATAGTTGACCCTTGAACATCATGGGGACTAGGGGTACCACCTGCATTGAAAATCCATGTATAACTTTTGGCTCCCTAAAAACTTAACTACTAATAGCCTACTGTTGACTGGAAGTCTTACCAATAAGTCATTAATATGTATTTGGTATATTATATGTATCATATACTGTTTTCTTATAATAATAAAGCTAGAGAAAAAAATATTATTAATAAAATCAAAAGGAAGTGAAATACCTTTACAGTATTATTCTGTATTTATAAAAAAAAAACCTGCATGTGAATGGACCTGTGAAGTTCAAACTTGTGTTGTTCAAGGGCCAATTTAATGAAATTCAACTGAATAACTGTTTCAGTGAGTCTTTCTATAATCTGTCCTTCTCCTTTTTCATATATGTTTGAATTAGTTTAGATATATCAAGTAATAAGATCATTTGCTAAGATTTTGAGAAACATTAGTGAATGCTACCATGCTATTAGGAAATTACGCAGCGAGTCCTGTAGTGATTTATAAAGTAACATAGGAAACTCAGGATAAAACAACATGCTGTTTTGGTGATTTATCTGAGGGGGAGGGTATTATGGTGTATTAGAGGGACTACTGGAAAGGGAGCTAGGAAACTTGGATCTCTTGTTCAGCTTTGGTATTGGTTATATGATGTTAGACCACCAACCTGTTAAAGCGATAACTGTATTAATCTTCAAAAAGAAATTAGATCAGTATTTGTGGTCCCACTTCTAAATCAGTATTATTTGGTCATTTCAAACCAAATTCATGTTATAAGTCCTGAGATTAGCACATTTTTTTCATAAAAAGCAAGTAATAAACAGTCTAGGCTTTGCAGACCATACAGTCTTCATTTCCAACCACTCAACACTGTTGTAGTGTGAAAGCAGGCACAGACAATGTGTAAATCAGTATGACTGTGTTCTAATAAACCTTCATTTACAAAAATAGCCAGTGACCTCCAGGCTCTAGTTTGCCAGCCCCTGTATAAATATATTCCTCCATTTAATATCTCTTGCTGACTAAGAAATTGCTGTAAAACATTTTACATTAGCTTAGTATGACAAACTTATATTGTCTCACAGTTTCTGAGTCTGGAATCAGGGAGTAGCCTTGTGGGAGCTTTTGGCTCAGGGTGTCTCAGGAGGCTACAATCAAGATATTAGGGTGGGCTGTAGTCATTGGACACTTGACTACATCTATTTTTATGCTCACTCATATGGTTGTTGGCAAGGGGTGTCAGTTCCTCATATGTGGGCCTCTCCATAAGGCTGCTCCACCACGTGGCTTTCCTTAGAGCAGATGAGTTGAAAGAAAACCCAAGATGGAAGCTGCAGACTTTCTATAGCCTAATCTTGGAAGCACATCCCATCACTTCTGTCTCTATTTATAGAAATGAGTCATGAAGCCCAACCCGCACTCAAGGGAAGGGGATTATACAAGGGTATATTTGAATACCAGAGGTCAAGGATGACTGGAAACCATCATTGATGATATCTGTCATACTCCAGTACAGTGGCTTTTACTAGGCAATTTGTAGAGCTTGATGAAAAAATGAATTGATCATGAGGGCTATTTGAGTTTAGCTCTATCAGAGAGCCTGGTGACCTCAAATAATGGAGTCTAGTGAAGAATGTAACTGTTGCTCCATTGGTACTACAAGTGGGTCTAGAAATTCTATTTGATCCTCTTCCTCTATCTTCACCTTCTCCGAACAGAGAAGGTCTAGTTGGGCCAATGGTTCATAATCTAATATGGCACATTTTTATTGGGTGGTTTTCAATTAACACACTAATTCCTGATCCACTCAATTATGGTCAACATAATAGAGTTAATTCAATCTAAGCAGATGGTTTTGCAAAGTATAAAAACCTGGTGTGAAGTTGCTTATCTTAAAAGAGAGAGAAATAAACTAGTAGATACTTTGAGACTTTATTAGCATTCCCAGAAGGGACCATGTACATACAGTAATATATACTGAGAGCCAGTTCACTCAATGAAAATGCATCCTGACATTCATCACAAAGGCACATGCTAAGCATATGTTCCTGGAAGACTTTTATTGCTCTATTTCTGTTAAAACCTCTTTTGGTAAAGGAGTGGCTCTTGGGAACATATTTACTCAATTCTTAAGATGTCAGGTTACTGTCTGGCACTGTCGAATTTCTTTAGATAATAGAAGTCAGTGGGAAAACATTTCAAGTGAGAATTTATAGAAATTTACTCTATAAGCAAATACTCTTAAAAGGGCTTGAGTAAAAAGAAAGTAAACTTTTATTTGCACTGAAATCCATGTACATTTTCTCAAAATAGATATTACTTAATTCATCCTTTCCACATTTTCCTAATAAAGGCATAAAAATATCCCACTCCGCATAATGACATGCTCTACCTACAGATATAGATATACCATCAAAGAGATAGAAGATGCTACAGAGGGGTTTTAAGAGAGGGAAAAGTTGATGGGGCAGCAAAGTAGCTCCTACTTTAGATGTGACAAGGGAACAGAAATCCCCAAAGTTCAAGGAGTTGTTGAAAGACTAGAAGAAGACATCATTAATATATTCTTATGAGGGGAAAATGTCATTTCATGAGTATGCTAATAACTGACTCTATTCTTCTGAGGTTGAGGATAACTTTTAGGTCATTGATGTGAAAGCTATTTAGGTTCTTTTAGAGATGTCTCCAGATTGAATAGTCATTTTGTTTTTAAACTCACAAGCATTCATTGTAATAGAAGATGACAAGCCTAAAATTGGGAGGAATGTAATGGGCTCACCTACAAACACAAGTGAGGCCTTAGGTACAGAAATGGACAAAACGGGGGGGGGGAGTGTCATTCTATCTGGAGGTCAAATTTCTCTTCTCACAGTCATTTCTCTGGTACTCTTGCTCCCCAACCGAGTGTCTGGAATGACCAACACTCTTACTAGTTTTCATCTGTACTTCCCAATCAGACTTCACTTTTCCAAGTAATTTTGCACAGCAGGGCTTATGTTAAAATACAACCCAAGGAATTAAAAAAAGAGAGAGAGAGAAAGAAAACAATGGCAGTTGTTTTGGCAAAGCCAATTTCATAGGAGTAAAGATTAAAATTCTGTTCAAAACTCCAGGAAAGACCAGTGGATGGCAGTGATTTTTCTCTGACACAGGTGATTCCTGTGATTCACTTGCTCTATCGGTGAGGACTCAATATAGGGATCTATGGCTTGTTTCTTGCAATACCTGCCTCTAGTGGGCACAACCCCATCTCATGCCGGGAAGCATTACGCTCTCTGATTTTCTTTCAAAATTAGTAATTAAGAATACTTCCTAAAAATTGTCAAGTGTCTTAGACCAGAGATATTATTCATGTTCATTGTCACTTGATAGCACCTTCCTGATGGCCTCATTAATAAGTTAATAAGTTTATTAATAAATTAATAAATTTATAAATTTAATAAGCCACCTTCTTTATGACCTCATTAATAAATTATATTTAAATTATAAAACATTCCATGGTTTTCTTTAATTTAACAGCTAAGTAAGGTTATAGAATTAGGATCTGGAATTCATGCAGGACAAACCTCCATGGGGCTATCAGCCCAGAACACTGAGAATTGAGGTTAGTCCTGAATTGGTTCTGCCCACAGAGCCAATGAAGGCTTAAGTAGCTTTAGTTTTTCTCCAGTTTATAGTATTTCCAGGACACTGGGATGATCTTTTTTTTTATTATTGTTACTTAAATTTTTTTTCTAGTGTTCCAAGATTCATTCCCCATTCCCCACACCCAGTGCTCCACGCATTAGGTGCCCCCAGTACCCACCACCAGGCTCTTCCATCCCACCATCCCCTCCCTCCAAGTCCCTCAGTTTGTTTCTGTGTCCAAAGTCTCTGGTCTTTTTTTTTTAAGATTTTATTTATTTATTTGACAGAGAGATCACAAATAGGCAGAGAGGCAGGCAGAGAAAGTGGGGGAAACAGGCTCCCTGTTGAGCAGAGACCCCGATGTGGGGCTTGATCCCAGGACCCTGAGATCATGACCTAAGGCAAAGGTGGAGGCTTAACCCTCTGAGCCATCCAGGCACCCCTGACACTGGGGTGATCTTAGGCACAGTCTATACTGTGAGTTCCTTGAGGGAAGAAAAGTATATCAATTTGTCTTTGTACTGCTGTAATTAAAGGAAGTAGCTATTAAGCCTTGATTTTGTGTTAGGCACTGGGGTAATTATTTTGAATTTACTGTATTTTTAATTATCATTCTGAGGGATGAGTATTATCCTCATTTCATAGATGAAACAACCAGAATTGCACACAGTGTGGCTTTTGTGATCTTGCATCAGGAACATGGTAGGTGCTCAATAAATTTGTGCTAAATAAGTTTGTTGAAAGTATGTGTGCATATGCACACACACACACACACACACACACAAACTGATTTAAGGTGACCAAGCATGATCTCTAAAGATCTAATTTAGATCCAATTGAGACCCTAGAATGATGACCTTTGGTCAAGGATTGTCCCTAGAGGTCACTTATCAATCATTTTTTCTTTTTACATTTTGCTACCAAGGTGTGTTGAAGCAAGTGCCATCACTAATGTACTTGATGATGGTAAGCTGTAAGAATGTAAGATTCCTTTTGAGGTTGGGGTTTTGACGTTGAGTCCAGTCAAGGCACAGAGACTTGGAAGGACATGATGGTGTACTTTCTCCAATGTAATAGAATTTCCAATATCATCTGCTCTTATCAACTCCACGTATGCCCACCTAAGCCCAAGAGCAGTAAAAATTGGGTAAAGTGACAGGGGAAGTTGACCCAATTAATAGCTTGAGATATTTTGTTCCCTTTATTTTTATTATACCCATTTTACACATATTTCAAAGAACTTCCATTTTGATTCCCATTCTCTGGCCTGATGTTTTAGATATCCTGCTTTGAACAAAATCCTCTTGGCCAGTTGAGTCAGTGTGTCTCTAATTCATAGAGATGAACAGGTCCATGTGTGTGTCTGATGATTTACTATTGGCAGTGTAGATCACTGGGCAATAAAGAGGTTCTGGCAGAAGACCATTGAAATGAATAGTGTAAACTCCAGCAATGCCAGGAAGACTTAAAGCCAATGTTCATTATGCTTGGACTAGAAAAACAGTCAGTCCTCATTTCACCTGGGACTGTCCCTGTTTAAGACCCTTCTCCCCGAACAGCTGCCTTTTCTATAAGGGAACAGGAGAGAGAGCTGTCCTTGTTCTCAAAGAAGTAGCATTGAGTGTACAGAACTCTGGGGAGATTTCTCCAAGGATCAGGTTTCTTTTTGATTCAATTTAAGAATAGTCACCAATACTTTGCTGAGCATCCCCTGGCCTCCTTCCTTCATTTTGTGACCTTACATAAGTCCATTAAAAATCACTGCATCTGGGCAAGTGCTGTACCTGCCTCTGTCATCCATCCAAGGAAATGTGTGGGTGATGGAAGACATACTAAAAAAGCTCAGAGTTCCTTGAATGTTCATTTTTATAAATTATGAGAATGAGTGAGCCCACATAATCCCCACATAACGCAATGCATTACCTTGTTTCAGGTCAGTTACTTCATCGTTATTGTGACAAGAATAAATGTGTACTAAATAGGGCACATTTTTGTTGGTAAGACTAAGATCTTTCTTCATTTTCCTCTTATCTACTCTTCTATTCTCATGTGTCATCATTCCTTGAATGCATAAAACTTCTCATTGTTTCCCAAACATGTCAGGCTTTTCCCCATATTTATGCCTTTGAAGAAGTTGTTCCTCCTTGTTGGAAAGTCTTTGTTCTTTCATCTGGTACGCTTCTTACTAAGATTCAACTTAGTTGTTTTCTTTACTCCCATCCCCACCCCTAGTCCTTTATCTGTGCTTTTGTATCATTCTGTAGACACCCCAATTATATTTATTACATTGTTGTCATTATTTTAGGCTGTTTAAGAACAAAGCCTAGTGAAACTGCTCAGGAGAAAGGCAGGCAGAGTGAGCACTTGGCAGGGCTGGGACTGGGGGACTTAACCAGGTTGCAGGATGAGCACCAGGAATTCAGGCAGGAGGCTGTTTGGGGGACACAAGTTAGTGGATGTCAGCAATAGGTAGCCCAGTTAGTGGACACTGCAGCTGAGGATACTGAGCCTTTCATACAGGGAAAGCATCCGGGGTCCAGGTGCTGAGAAATCACTCAAATCAGTATAGGGCTGTGGTGAGGGGGGCCCAGCAGGAAGGAGGAGTTCAAGGCTGGTTCTAGGAAGGGAAACTGTCTAGTAGACTTAGTTAAGATCACAGGAGTCAGACGCTCAGGGTTAACTTTACCCTGATGAACACTGAGTCTGGTAACATGATCAATTCCTCACTCTGCCAAGTGATGGATCCTAAAGCTGCTGATAGAACTCCTGCTAGATATTTGGCTTAGAAACTAGAGAGTAAGACAACAGGTATCAGAATTTCCAACTAGGAAGAGTGGGGGAGGAAGGGAAAGGCTATCATTTTGACAGATAAGAAAGATGCTAGTCTTCTAGCACTAGACTGTACACTCTTCTAGAGTAGAGCTCATGTCTTGTTCATCTTTGCATCTCTACTGCCCAGTACTGTGCCTGACATGTCAAAGGTGTTAAATAAATGTTGATTGAAGCAATGAATGGATGGATAAATGAATAGTCCCCGACCCCTGTAAAGTGCACTCTCATATACACAATCAACAATCAGTTGTATAAGAATACTAAACCAATCCATTAGTGACACCATCCATAGTTGTTGGAGTATGAGTCTCCTTTCTATGTTCTTATCTCACTCTTTTCCCAGAGAAGTATAAGAAGTCAGATTTATTTCAAAAACAGAGTTGGTGTTAATTTATTCTTTATTACAAAAGTGTTACACATAGAGAAGAGTATATAAAACATATGTATTTGATTTAAAGAATAATTGCAAAGTTAGCATCCACCACACATGTGAGGTATAGATCATTAGCACCTTTAAAAAGCCCTGTGTTCAGGTCCCATCCCTGATAACATTTCCCTCCCTTCCCTGCTATTCTAATTTTTGTGATAATTCTTTACTTTTCTTTATAGTTTTATCAGCTATGCATGTATTCCTAAAATACAGATTTAGTTTGCCTGATTTTGAACTTTATTTAAATAGTATTGTCTGGTATACATTCATGTGACTTCTGCTAAACATTCTATTCATAAGATTATGTTAATTTATTTTGAGATTTTTCTTTTTAACATTTCTGTTGCTGAAAGACTAAAGAATATGCCTGCTTTCTATCCTTTGGGTAGACATGGCTGAATGAGGTATAATGCGTATCTGTGTCCCTATTTTAGAAAAGCAAAACTGACAAATATTGAGGGTGGTTTCTTATTTTACAAAAGGAGTTATGGTAGTGACCATTTAAAATATAATTGGAAACTGTCTATTCATATCATCTGCCCATTTTTAAACTGAATTATTTGTTTTTTGGGTGTTGAGTTTTATAATTTCTTTATATATTTTGTATACTAACACTCGATCAGTTGTGTCATTGAATTCAAAAAATTAAAGCTTAGACAGTGTTTTGGAAATTCCTATCATTGCTGTTATACCCGAATTGATTTCACTTGGAGATCAAAAGTGAATGCATTTGAGGGATGAAGAATGTGTGTAATTACAATGAGGTTTAAGAAGAACAGCTGGAAGCTTCCTGTGCAGACAGTAGCAGGTGATGAGCAATCGCCCAACATTTCTGGGCTAGGTGCTCAGAGAAAGAAATGCTCTATTTTTTTGGCAATAAGATTGGATACATGGGTAGCCTTCAGATCACACTGTTTTTCTTCCTATATCTGAGGAGCTTCCTTTATTTCTTCCTATTTCTTTAGTGATCAGGCTTGTACATGCAGGCCTGTGCTGTTGGGCACCAAGAGAAAGGTTGGCCCTGTTTCTGAGGGTTTCAGCTACCAGGAGGGTACATTTTCCTGTTAATTACTGAACTACTTTCAGCTGTATAAATTTGATCTCCCACTATGTCTATAGGTATCCATTGGTTTGGCATCAAATCCAAAATGCTATCAAATAACCGAGTATTCTGCATATGTAGAATTGAAGAAACAAATGAGAAAAGAGAAACAAAGGGGGGGGCAAACCAAGAAACACACTCCTTTTTATTTTTAAGACTTTATTTATTTATTTGACAGAAACACAGCTAGAGAGGGAACACAGCAGGGGGAGTGAGAGATGGAGAAGCAGGCTTCCTGCTGAGCAGGGAGTCTGATGCGGGACTTGCTCCCAGCACACTGGGATCATGACTGTCCCAGGATCATGACCTCGGCCAAAGGCAGACACTTAACGACTGAGCCACCCAGGCGTCCCATGAAACTACAGAGAACAAACTGATGGTTACCAGAGGGGAGGTAGGTAGGGACAGGGATGGGTGAAACAGGTGGTGGGGATTAAGGATTGTCCTGATGAGCACTGGCTGATGTACGACATTGCTGAATCACTATCCTGTACACCTGAAGTTAATATAACACCTTATGCTAACTATACTGGAATCAAAGTAAAAACTTTAAAAAACAAAAGGTTAAAAAAAAAACAACAACCAGGTATTCTGAAAACAAATAGTTGGACTAAGTCAACAATTTGTTACTTGTAAATTGCTTTAAAAAAGAACTGATTTTCTGAAAGAATCCAAGTACTAAAGAAGAATCTGAGAAGTGGTTGTGAGCCTAGAAATATCTAAATCTAATCCTTTGGGCAGAGAGACATTCAGTGAATTGCCCAAAGAACAAGGACTAGACACACTCCAAAGCACTTTCCCCTACCTCCAGGTTTTGATTTAATCTGGTTGGTATGTAAAAACTGAATTTTATTTTGATGTTATTTTTAAGAGTACCTAGACGTACGTATTATTTTCATAGAGCATAGAGTTTGGTGGGATAGGTAGATTAGATATGATGGCAGGAGCCTGTCTGAATATTTTTGGTTCTGTTTCCTTGTGGAAGAGGCATTAAGGTCATTAACTGAGAGTGAAGATGTGAAAAAGAAGGTGTTGGACATTTCAGCAGAGAAAAGATATGAAATAGTTATTGGGTGAACAAGAAAATAAATAGAGCGGGGAAATGTAGTAGGATCTGGACAGCATAAGGGCCCACTTGAGGTCAATCTAATTGATGAATAAAGCATGATGTTAAAAAACATAATAAAATGGGAAACAAAAGCCTTTTGTGAGTGTTCATATGTTTTATAATGCCATTATTTGATTAGTATTAGATACTTTCTTTGAATGAATGCTATTTCTTGAACATGTACAAGTACAGATTGATATCTGATTGATAAACACAAGCAAAGTAGAAGTAGATATGATGTGCCTGTGTGGGCTGGTTTTTAAGGTTTAAGGTTTATTTTAAAAAGATAATCTTGTATTTGCCCTTTCATTTGGCTTATCATCTGGAATTGAAACTGTCTCTTAGTATTAAAAAAGGATTTGCAGTCTCCAGTTTTTAAAGAGCTTGCTTATAGATACAGTTCAGTTTTTCCTTCTGGTTCTGCTCTTCACAAGATGTATTACATTTGACAGGTCTTTTATGTTAAGAGCTGAGTATGGAATCCTAGACTATAGTTGCGATTTATGCTACCCATAAAACTTAAGGTCTTCCCCAGCAATGGAAAAGCAATCAAGAATTGTTGTAAACAGACCAACCTGACCCCATCTGTTGTGGTTTATAGTATATTCCCAGAGAAAGACATTTACTCCAATAACTCCCTCTGATATTTACAGAAAGTTACATACAGTGTCAGGGCCAGCCTCCTTTTGAGCAGCCAGACACACAAGAGGTATAAATTCAGAGTCTCTACGAGAAAATTGACCCATCAGAAAGCTGTTCCATTAGCTGATTAATGCCTGAAATTATAGAAGGAGAACATCATTTTCATAGTTTCAACCAAAGAAGAATTTATCCCTTGTTTTTTTTTATGATTTTATTTATTTGAGAGAGCAAGAGAGAGCATGAGAGGGGGAAGATCAGAGGGAGAAGCAGACCCCCTGCCAAGCAGGGAGCCCAATGTGGGACTCGATCCCAGGACTCCAGGATCATAACCTGAGCCGAAGACAGTTGCTCAATAACTGAGCCACCCAGGCGTCCTGAATTTATACCTTGTTAAAAAGAAAGGTAACTTTATTTGTCATTTAATGACAGATCAAAATGTTAAATAATTGGACGTTCAAATGGGTGATCACAGGGATGATGGAAAATTTCAGCGTATATGTATGAGTCCTTGGAAGTCCAAACATGCAGGTAGGCAGGAGAACAACTGATATCTGATGATACTGTCAGAACCTCTGATATCAAGATGGATTTTAGAATTTCAGACCACGAAATGGATCTGTGTATAAATAAGGCTGGGGTCCAATTCTGTGTAGACTTAGGCTACTCAGCAAATAATAAAAGAAATGAATCTAGAGACAATGACATGGGTGCAAGTTCAACAATTAGAACTGGGACATGTGGCAGAGACTGAATCTTATGAGGAAGACTTTTGTTCATATATTAATTCTCACTAACATATTCTTTAATTAAGCATTTATTGATTATCTGCTATGTGCCAGGCATTGGTGAAGACACTGAGATATGAAGGAAAATGCAATAATTATTATGCAATGTGACTGGTATTATGATAGGGTATGTCAGTTATATTTTAGATGCACTTGTGTATATCATCCAAAAAAGAATGGGGGAAAGAGAGCAAAAGCTTCCTGGAAAATGTATGCTATAAAAGTCTTAAAAGGTTATTGATCATCAGACATGCCAACCACTGTGCTAAGCACTTGGCAGACACAAAGTTAATAGGAGGTAAACCTTGCCTTCAAAATCTTACAGTCTGGGATGCCTGGGTGGTTCAGTCAGGTAAGCCTCTGCTTTCGACTCAGGTCATGATCTCAGTGTCCTGGGATTGAGTCTTGCATCAGGCACCCTGCTCAGTGGGGAGCCTGCTTCTTCCTCTGTCCCTCCCCCTGCTCATGCTTGCTCTCTCTCAAATAAATAAATAAAGTCTTAAAAAAAGCTTACAGTCTGCTGTGATCAATAATTAACACCAGATCTACATCAAACAAGAAGGTTAGAGAAAGCTTCCCTAAGTGGTGAACTTGGAATGATAAGAAAGATTATTTAGGTAAAGTTATTATTATATTAATCTATTTATTTCTACTTTTACCTACCCAAATACATTTTATATATTAAATAAAATGTTTATTTTTTAAATAAAGATATTCTAGGCAAAATAAGAAGTTTGTATAGAAGAATACATATGTGACATGGCAATCAAGGAGTGTGAAGCTGAAGCAATGAATATATTGGGGGAAAGCCTCCTGAAGCCAGGGATTAGGCAAGGAGTAGATAATGAAGAACTTTATGTTCTAAGCTTTGGGGAACCACTAAAGATTATTTAAATGGATAATGTGACAAGATTAACATTTTGTAGAAACATGGAGATTGGATTGGATAGATGACAAATGCTTGAACTACAAGAAGTCAGTGACAGTAGAAGTGGAGAGAAGATGGATGTGGCATTTGTAGCTGGGAAGGAGCATATTAAATGAAGTGTTGCCATGTGGCTTCTGTTTTCTCACAAAGTTGGGAAGCAGGTCTTCCAAAATCGAATGGAATTTATTTTGATAGATGGTTGAGGGATGGAGTTAGGATTTTCAGTAGTGAGGTTAATGGAGGAAGAAACTTTGTTGAGACATGTTGGATTTGCTGGGCAGGAACGAGCATGTAACTGAGCTTGAAGACCAAGAATTAGTAGTTACATCAATCTTTGTGGTTGTGTATATTTGTTTTTTAAATCAGCTCTTAGGAAACTAAAAAGAAGAACCAAGTGCTGGGACTGATTCAACTTTGAACTTTAGAAGAGTTTGCAGGGGGAGGCCGTACCTGTATGTAAAAGGAATCAGAGAATCAAAGATCAAGATGAATGGCTAACATGATGGGAAGGTGAGGTAAGAGTGAAGTCAGAGGGTATGGATAGTGCTCTTAGGATTATCCAAATTTTATTTTAGCAATGAAACTATTACTTAATGAAATCAATTTAATAAACAGCCCTCAAAGGGAACAAACAGAGCTTCTCTGTGACCTGTCTGCACACATCTCAGCTCGCTCTTTCTGCAGCACTTCCTGAACAGCCTTACAGAGGCCTGGGGCTCTGAGAACGAAGTTTGAAAACCACTCATCTATGGAGAGCTTAATGAAGTAAATAAATTAGAAACAAGGTATAAGAGAGTAAGAATCTTAAAGTAACAATGATAAGCACAGTAAGATGAAGACAGGGGAGGAGGAGAAGAGGAAGGAGGAAGAGTAAAAGAGGAAACGCTGGGCACTTACTTTATGCCAGGCACTGCTTTAAGTGCTTTGCATCTAATCTTCACACGTTAAGAAAACCTGTATCTCTATTTTTACAGATGAGGACATGAAAGCACACAGAACTAGATCACTTGTTGAAGGGTACCTGCCTAATATGGGGAGTAGCAGCAGGAGTACTTTATGAGAGTAACTTAATCTCATCTCTGAGATGGGTAGTTTGCTGGTAAACTTTCCCACCTTGAGACAAAACCAGGATTTTTACAGATGGGGTTCAGTCTGGGAATCAGGGGATACCAGCTCTGGAGGAGATGAGAGATGCTGAGATTTGGGAGCAGGTTGGTCTTCATAGGATCAACAGGACTTGGTGAGTGATAGGGGATGAAAGGAGAGCAAGAAATCAAGAATTATTCTAATAATTCATGTCTTGGAGAAAGTTGAGTCTTGTAAAAATTTGGAAATATGATGAGGAATTTGGTTTAGGGAGTAGGGAAATATTAGGTATTATGAAACACCTAATGTATCCCAAAGCTATTATTCTTAATACACATTATTGTATTTAACATAAGAAAATGCTATATCTGCATTTGACAGATGAAGACATTGAAGCTTTCAGAGATTAGATAATTTGCCCAAAGTGACACAGTCAGTAGATGATGGTATTGGGACTCGGACCCAGGTGATTTTATTTTAGATATATTGATTTTGGCAGTGACAGTGAGACACTATCTAGTAGGTGACTGAAGCTAGTTATTTGTAATCTGGAAGGAGATGAATTTAAGATATTTCCTATAGATCTTCTTAGAATTGGTAGGTGTAGTTAAAATTTCCAAGGGGTAGCATAAGACTACAATGGAGCTAAGGACTGAGGACTTAATTTTGGGGAGTTCTCACATGTCAGAGAACAGGAAGTGAAAGAGGAGCTCTCTAATAAGACAGAATATGATTTTCAAAAGCAGAACAATCTACTCCTATAGCAGAAGCTTTCACTTTTTTTTTAATCCTGACATCCAGTTAGAAAAACATTGTGCATAGCAACCCAGAATGATTGTATGCATATTTATGTCATGTGCAACCCCAGGTTTCCAAATACAATACTAACTGCTAACAGTGTATAATGCATGGTGATATTTTCCCTTTTCTTCTTTTTTTTAAATACATTTTGGTTAGCAACCAACTAAATTTATTTTTTAACTTAATAATGGGTCACAGTCTGGTGTTTGGAAACATTGCCCTATAGCTACTCTCAAACATTCAGGGTACCACGAAGACATGCAGATGCCATGAATTCTAAAGTTTGGCCAGTCATCTTAAAATAATAGGAAATCTTAATGACTCTCAGTGGCAACCTTCAGTAATTTATCATGAGAAATTGTGACAATATTCCCATCTCCATGGCCCACTCTCTTTCTATTCCCCTGTCTCAGTATTTGTTTTCTTCTCCCTTAATTTCCTGTTTTCCACTCAACTTTCCTTGGTCCCTTTGATTTGAAAATTAATTCTTCCTGCGTTTGTTCTTTTTATTGTTTTTTTTTTCTAAATGAATTAAAATAATTTTAAGGCTGACCTTTCCATGTCATTTCCAATCTTCCCTTGTGGCTGTTTTATGCTTAAGTATACTGTACCACAGTAGGAGAATGAACATTTTATTGTGTGGTGCATAGTTTTCATTATATAATAATTTAATTATGTGACAAATGAGGTTGCAAAACTGATGTTACTCATAGCACCTCATGCAGTGCTGCCAAATGCCCTGAGTTAACCTGACATTACCAGGAATGGATCTTGGAGACCCAGAACCCACAGATCCAGGAATGCCAGATGAAGTTTGTCATCAATTCTGAAACCAGGGAATCGGAGTAGATAACATGAAACAGCTTTGACTCAGTGCTGTTTCCTCCCTCTGTGGCACTTCCATAAAATGGCTTCCTACTGATGTACTCTGCTCTAGGGAAGATGAAAGGGCACTGTCAACAAATACAATGGTAAAATGACGGTCGTGCCAATTAATGAAGAACTTTTATTGGCACTTATTCATTTTTCAGGGGTAATTATAGATTTTTTTAAAATAAGTATTGACTTTGCCTATTTTTCCATTTCCATATTTCGATCAAGAAGAACAAGGCTTGAGGATTTAAATGGCTTAAACTAAAATTACGCAACTACTAATCTAACGAGCCAGGATGAGAATTCAGTCTTAGAACATGGGGAGGCTCTAAATTTAATTAGCTAGCAAATCTATCTGAACAAATGCTTTCTCAGAAGGTTGGCTTCACATATGTCCCTTGAACAATGTGGAGGTTAGGGGCACCAATCCGCATGCAGTCAAAAATCCACATATAACTTTTGCCTCTCCAAAGATGTAACTGCTAATAGCTGACTATTGAACAGAAGCCTTTGTCCATATTGGAACTTGGGCAAACTATAAATTAGCCTTACTGGTAACATTGTAACATGGATAGTCAGTTAACACATTTTTTTACATTATATGTATTATATGCTGTATTATTATAATGAAGTAAGCTAGAGAAAAGAAAACATTAAGAAAATTATAAGAAAGAGAAAATATATTTATAGTTCTGTACTATAAATATCCACATATAAGTGGACCTGTGCAGTTCCTATCTGTATTGCTCAAGTGTCCCCTGTACTTGTTAGTCACAGAGTAGCCAATTGGATGGATAGAAGGTCAGAGGGGGACCTTTTTTCCCCCCTGTTTGTTGGGCAAGCAAATAAGATTTTAACATGACTTACAGGTGGGAAAGTTGGTAGAACCGCTGGATTGATTTTTAGTCTCTAAGTGGAACTTAAATATTTAGGATCATTGTCTCAAAATGTTTTCCATTATTAAAATTTTGTAGATTGGGGCCTCACGAGTTTTGTTGTACATTACATGTACAAAATGTTGCACATTGTACTACATTTATATTACATGTACAAAATGTACATTACACTACATGTGCAAAATGTTGTACATTACATTACATGTACATTTTAATGTATACTTGTACATCATTAGCTTTTTAAAAATTCTGATGCCTGGACTTGACTCAAATATTTTAACAAATCTCAGTGGTGATTGTGATGCACAGAAAAGTTTGGAAATTTTCAGTGAATTATGTGACACATTTTTGGCACATAAAGACCTAGAAACTAAAGAATTGTTGAGTGCATCCTATGAAAACACATGTTCTTCATGGGAGACAAAAAGAAGTAACATACATTTAATGAATTGTAGTGTGGCATGGGGCAAATAAAAATATAAACATAAAACAAGGTAAAATATGGTTGCAAGCTGAAATAGGACATAGGTTTCTTTGTGGGTATAGTATAAGACTGAGGATATAAGAATTAGGTCATACTTGTAAAGGAGATAAAGATTCATCTGGATACTGATGGATTGATAAGACTTGGTGTGTACAATTTGAGATTTCAGACAATGAGGATTGCATGAGTGAAAATTGGAAATATTTGGAGAAAATTTTTAGCTGTATCGAGGGACCAGAGAGCAATTTTATTCAACTGGATCAGGGCATTTGCAGAAGGATAGGGAAAGAAAAGGCTGAAGAGTAAAAGCATAAAATATCTTCAACACAAAACCAAGGGTTTTGAAAATAATTATTGGGTAATGAAGAGCCATGGTTGGTTTTTGAGCAGAGACTGACATGACAAGCACTTATTCCTTGAAAAACTAATTTGCAGCAGAGTGCAGCATGGACTGGAGGGGAGATAACCTGGATTTGTACAGATGTGTTATATAACTCATTACATTGCTCCGGGCCAAAATTACCCCATGGCTTGCTGGGTCTGTCCTCTGTAACAATGTATATAGCAACATTTTTCACATGCTCATTCTCTGCTCTTTGAATCATGGAATCAAGGCAACAGGTTCCTGGAAGTCTAAGTACCTTTGCTCAAGTCAGTATGGAAGCAGCTGAAAGTGGCACCATAGTTTTTTGTATGCTACATGAACTGTAGTAAAAAAAAAATGTAAGTAACAATAAAAAAAAATAGAAGATGCTTGTAGTTTTAATAGGAATTGTATGGGTTAAGAAAACCTGAAGACACTTTCTGAATCCTAGTGAAAGCATTATACTCTTTTGAAGGACTTTGAAAGAATTTAATGACTTCCTTTTGATCTTTGAGGGTGAGAAGACATGGGATCTAATTCCATCTGTCTGGTTTCAATTGCTTTTCTTATACAAAAGTGGACAAGAATGGTCTCGGTATATGGCAGTTACTCTTTATTCCATTGTTGGTGGCCTTGCCTTGTTAGGAATATCTTTATTCTCTCTTCTCCACGACTAGTCTTTTGCTTCTTTTCTAAAGATGCAGATCCTAATTTTTCTTCTTTATCATTTTTTCATTTTTTTCCCCCAACAGACAGTCTCTTCTTTAGGTCTACCTGACCCTTTTCCTTGGGGAAGGAAGGAGTGGAGATTATTTGTTGGTTATTGTCGAGGGCAGAGACCTTTTCTTTTTAGTTAAACTATGTCAGTGTCATCCCAGGTGCCTTGTACAGTGCTAAGAAATGGCCAGTTTCCAAAAAATGATTTTTGAAACAAAATACAACATACAACATCTGACATATTTAGTGGCTTAATGATGAAGGTTGACCATAGTTGGATTTTTCAGGATAGTCATGATTTCAAATACTCTGTTCTACTGTTTTGTAAAGTGTCCTTATCCTATAAAACCACATCTTGATCTGGGTTTGAAAATATGCTCACCATACCCATGAAAAGTAAACATGAATCTGTACCCCAAACATAATACATATTGAAAAGAGAACATTCTTTGGGTATTGTACATACTCCTCTTGAAAAAGGCCAACTTGAAAAAAAAATAAAAGAAAGAAACACAAATTGAGTGGCAGTGAGGAGGAGGTGGTGGGTAGAGAGCTGGCGGGTTTTGTTGAGCTCTGGTAGAAGCCTCTCTCTGGAACAATTTAGCCAGCGTTTTCATTGGCAGGCCTCAGCAGAGCCATTAGAGCTATTAAACGAGTGTATTGTTTTGAGTTTTCTTTGGCCCCATCTCCTCTATTATTTAGGGAAACAGAATTGCACAGTCTTGGGGAAGAGAGAAGACTGAATGCCAGCTAATCAAACCTTCCGTCGTGGCGCGCCGTGGATGGACAGGCCGGAGAACTGGGGGTTGTTGAGAATTCCTAGCCCCTACAAATTTCCATGTGCCAAGTGCAATACTGGATCTGATCAGGATTCTTGGATATTTTTTTCACTTTCTGGTTAAAAAGTAATCAGAGTCTTGTGAAAGTTCTCCTAATAAATTATACAGCGGCCTTTTTATATCTGGCGGTGAGGCCTTTTTAGAATGTCTGCTCGGGAGTACAGGGCCCTGATAGGGAACACCCGATCTCTCTGGCCTAAAAATAAACTTGGGTTTTAGGAAATTGTGTGTGTGTGTGTGTGTGTGTGTGTGTGTGTGTGTGTGTGACAGAGAGAGAGAGAATGTGTGTATGCATGTGAGTGTGAGCATGTGTGGGGGGTGGTGGGAGACAAATGGAGAATGCTGAATGTTGAAAATACTTTGTTACTAGATCCTGGAGTTGGAAATGCTGACTTTTTGCTTTTTAAATAAAGGATGAGGCTAAACAGATGACCCATCCATCCTCATTTTAAGCTTGTCAAGTGTCTTTGGGAGAAATACCAGGTGAAAAAAAGTACAATGAACTCACTTGGTCCTTTCTCTATGTCTCTATTTTCTTTGTTAGTTGTTGTTGGTTGACCTTTCTTTTGGTTTAAAATATTGGAGTAGGGTTAGAAGAACAAAGACAAAGGAGCTCAAACTCTGCTGAGGGAGAGTTCTCTTATATGGAGAAGCATTGCTCCACTTACCTTCATGTGCAGATCCTGTTCCTAATCTTGTGTATGTGGCCTTTTAATTGTGAGGTTGCCTTTGTTATACCACCTAAAAGAATTACTTGGTGTAGGGTGAATATTCTAAGGTCTAATTTGCTCTAAATTGAATTTCTCCTCCAAAATAATACATTCTCCTGGTGAATTTTCAAACAGTAAAGAGTTAAAGTTCTGTCTTTGTTCCATTGCCCCAGTTTCCTTCCTTCCACCTTTCCTGATTCTGAATTTAGATCAGTTTATAAAATATGCTCCATTGATTTTTAAATAAGCATTATTTGAAAAATAATAAAAAGTGTGCATTTTCAAATGTGTTCAAGGAATGCTGAGTTTATAGCATTTGCTTTCCATATACTTGGTATATTGCCATGCACTTTATGTATATTATTTAACCTGTGGGGTGGTTTTAGGAGGCAAGTACTATTATTATCCTCACTTTTTAGATTATTTTATGTTCATTTTTAAAATAGTTGCAATCATTTTTCAAATCATGAAATCCAGGTTTAGTGGTATTTAAGGCCCCAAATCATACAATAAGAAAATGGCAAAACCCAAGTTAAGCTGGATCATCTTAATTCAGAGCTACAATTTGTATTACTACTCATGCCACCCCCTAAGGAGGTCTCATAATATTTAATAATCTGCATTTAGAATAAAGCAGGGAATACCCCCCCCCCATTATGGAAGTGTTTTGTGAAAACTACTTAAGGAGCGTTTGTTTCTCTTGAGACTCAGTCTAGTCTGAGAATCTTCATGTTGGTCTTAAGGGTTTCTTGGAAATGGAGGTGTTAACTGAGACTCATACTAGTATTTGCAGGAGCAGTGACATAAGTCAGGAAAGTCTAAGTTGGTATGTGTAATTTTGCATCAAAGTTAACTCAATATCCGCATTACTCCTAGAAAGGCCACTTGGCTCTATAACCAGATTGCTACTTGTCTCTATAAATAAACTTAGATGAAATGGTGAGGCAGAAAGATTCATGCTCCCAGAATTTCTTTTTTATTCCATGTTCCAGTGAAAGATAATGCTCCACTTTTCTGGGCAGTGCCTAGGCTGTTCTTCCTCTTATAGAAATGTCTCTGAATGAGATGGAAAAGTTTTGCCTCAAAGAGTAAATGGCTGAGAAAGGCACAATTGTGAGTTTTCTATGGTTTATCGCAGCTTAAAGAACAGTGACTGCCAAGGATACTTGCCTGCATACCTAATTAAACATTTGTATGGGTCAGAAAATATGACTGTGTAATATCAGAAGCTCAAGATTCAAAGAGATAGCATGTCCTTGATTTGGTAAGTTATTGTGTGTTACATGCATACAAAAACAATGGCAACAAATACATCAAAAATTCAATGGTAGTTATCTCTAAGGAATTAGAATTTTGGTGCTCTTTAATTTTCTTGTAATTCTGTTTGCATTCTAAATTATCTATAACGTGCATGTAGTACTTCGATAACTTAAAAAGAAGGAATAACACAAGAAAAAGGAGAGATGCACTAAATAACATGGCTGGTGTGGGTGGAGGACTATATGTGGTTTGATGTTGTTGGAACGTGAGCCAGACAGTGTCAAGAGATAAGGTGGTTGTAAGCAAGGTGAGAGTTTGGACAGATTCATGGCTTAGATGAAAAAGTCCAGTAACTATGTGGGTAATAGCTTGGGGAAGGTAAAACTGCAGCCAAGAAAACAAAAGACCTCTGCTTTATTTTGGGCAACAGATAATGAGGGCCTATGACAATGACATTAGAATAAAGGGGTTGAAATTGAAAATAATTAAAAGGTAAATTAGATAAGTCTCAATAACTGAGTGGGTATTAGGGGTGAGAATGAATATGGGGAGAAAGGATTACTCTGAGGCTTCTGCCTAGGTGAAAAGGAACAGAAAATGTAGCTCTGAGATCCCATCAAGTTTTTCAGAGCTATATGTGGGAAGTATTGTCTTACCTCTACTCTTCATAGAACCATAGCTATGACACTCCCTTCTTTTTGAGAGTGAAGGGATCCAATCACAGTGTAGTTAAGAGATTTGGTTCACATATTGGTCTGAAAATGTGTTGCCTTTCTCATGTGTCAGCTTTTCTTATGTGATAAAAAATGTAGTAGACCTCACTGGATCAAAAAATAACTGTAGAAAACATAGTTACTATTTGTTCTGCTCTTCTTATGAATAGCCACTATGCTAAGCACTTTGTGTAGCATGCCATTTTTCTTTGAGGTAGTCATTAGGATTAATTATTACTTTATGCTACAGATGAGAAAATGGAGGGTAAATCATATGCCCACGGTCACAGATCTGATAAGTGGCAGATCTGGGCTCTAAAGCCATGTCTATCTGAATTCAGATTCATGCTTTAGAAACATGTTTTGGTAAAGCATAGGAGCTGACAAACTTTTTCTGTGAAATGGCTAGATGGTAAATATTTTATGCCTTCAGGCCATAAAATATCAGGTCTTTCTTGTATTTTCTTTTCTTCCTTCTTTTTTTCTATTCTTTTCTTTTTTTTTTCTCTTTAAACATGTAAAAACTGTTAGTTCATAGGCCTTACAAAAACTAGCCACAAACTGGATTTGTTCTGTAGTCCAAGATCTGGAGTACACACACACACACACACACACACACACACACACACACACACATACACACATTCACACATACCCCTTAAAGAGGACATTGATGGTGAAAGGGTCATATAGAGATGCTGGAGTGGAAGGACAAAAATGGAGAAATCGCTTAGCTCTAGGTTTCCTGGGGAAAGGGAAATCCAGCTGGAATAGAATATCCATGGTAAACACAGGGAGACCACAAGAGTGTGAGTCATGGCTAGGCCATAGTCTGAATGTGATCATTGAGCCAACAAATGATCCTCAGATGGCTTCAAAGCATTAATGTCCATGGCGGGAGAGAGAGAGTGAGGAAAGAAAATGTGCTCTTTAAGATAAAATATTAGACCTGCCCATCTGGAAAAGGCAACACAATAAAGTGCCTAAAAAGGTGTGTCTTTCTGGATCTCAGCTCTCAGAGGAGAGGAGAGGGTGAGGGACAAGCTCCGACTGGGGAGCAGAGAAGGGAGCGGAAAGGAGACTGCCTCTGTGTATGTATAAGAATTCTCTTTCCTCAGTCAGATGGACAGATGGACAACTGCAGAGGTTACAATGGTCTGGCAACTTTCTGAACTCAAAATTTATACATGATAATGCAAAAAACAAAAAGAGAAGAAAGAAAGAAAAAAAGGAAAAGAATAAAAAAATTCTCCCATCAGGAGCCTCTTCATAATAAGGAGGCATGTTTACTGGTAACCTGATTGGAGTCTGTGGGCTTGTAAGAACTTACTGAGTGAGAAGGTAAGCTTGGGAGCCCTCTATGTCTTGATGCTTGGTGACTCTTGGGTGTAGATTCACGCAACTTCTGGGGAAGTTGTGAGTACCATCAGAGGGGCCCAGAATGTTTTGGTGTAATTAGAACTTCCTCTTCTGTACCTCCTTACAATCGATAACACTTGCCCCGGAGTCTGTGAGTGACAGGATATTTTTTAAATGCTTATTCTATTATCTAGCTGCCCTTTGCTCTTAATTGTTTCATCAAAAGAAGTCAAACATGAAATAGAAGTGGCTGTTTTCTGCATTACAATGTGTATTTCATTTTACACAGTGGAATTCATTTTAATTCCTTTCAGGGACTTGGCATTGAGAAATATTTAAGGCATCATTAGAAGCAGTACTGGACCATAGCTAGAGAAAGAGCCCTGGAATCAGAAGGATCTTTGATCCTTCTTTGATCCAGAAGTTTTCAGCTTTCTACCAGTCACCGACATAATGCCATAAGTACTGTGCTGGAGGGACACAGAGCGTGCTCAGATAGTACCTAGGCGAGACACCAACTTTGGACTTCAGCAGTTGGGATAGATACTAGGAAAACCTTCCTGAAAGAGATGATATCTATACTAATTTTTGATAATGAGTAGTTATTAGCAAAAAGTACACAGAAAAAAAAGCATTCTAGGCAGAAGAAATATTTGTGCAATTTCATGAAACCAAGAGAGACCATAAAGCAGGTATGGAGCTATGAGTACTTTGGGAATTTGGAAAAATAATATAAGAAATAATGACCAGAAATGAAGCCAGACAGGAAGCAAGAGGCCAGATCATGAAAGGCTTTGAAAATATATTAAGGCTTTTGGATTTTGTCTCAAACACACTGGACACCATTGGAATGTTTTAAGCAGGGAAATGGCTTGCTCAGATTTTCATAAGGAAAATGGAAGAATATGGGAGAAGACAGGAGATAAGTTAGCCAGTAAAAGTTTTGCTCATAAAACCATGGGAGAAACTATGTTGGCTTCAAGCAATGACATAGACAGTGGGTGAGAGAGATTAGAACTTACTGGACTTGGTGACTGATTGGATGTGAAATTGGGGAAGACTTTAGGATAACTCCCAGGTGATACTTGTCTCCATGATGGGGAAATGCAAAAAGTGGAAATTAATAGGGAAGATGAGTTGGGTTTTAGATATGTTGAGTGTGAGATCTCTGAGGGATATTTAGGGGATGATATTCATTGGACAATTTGATATATTTACCTGGAGCTGAGGAGACAGTCTAAGCTAGAGATACATTTTGGAGTTATCACTGTGGAAAAAGCTGCAGGTGTGAATGTGTTCACCCTAGGGGCATATAGAGAGTGAGAAGTAAAAAAGCAAAGGATGGGCCCAGGGGAAACAGTGCCTAGGAGTGAGGGAGAGAAAGAAGGGCCCATTAAAGTATGAGAAGGAGGATCTATGGAGTGGGGGGTAAACTAGGTAAGTGTTGACTTACCAAAGGCAAGTGAAGAAGAACTCTCAGGAAGAAAGTGGTAAATGATGTCACCTCCCTCAGAGAGGTCAAGAAAGTGACAGAATGGTGTCCACTGGATAGAGCCATTGGGAGGTTATTGGTGACCTTGCAGATGATAGTTTTACAAAGAATGTTGAAGATGAAAGCAGAATATATTTAAGTCTATTTTATAATTAACAGAATTTATTCTTTTTTAAAAGATTTTTATTTATTTGATAGAGAGAGAGCACAAGTAGGCAGACTAGCAGACAGAGGAAGAAGAAGGCTCTCCATCAAGCAGAGAGCCCAACATGGGGCTTGATCCCAGGACCCTGGGATCATGACCTGAGCCAAAGGCAGTCACTTCACCAACTGAGCCAACCAGGCACCACTAACATTATTTATTCTTATGTAACATCTATAACTTCCACATCTAGGAAAGAATCATCAACTTTGAAATCATTAGTAGCAGCAGAAATGTTCCTCTTTTTCCTTCTCCTTAGTTACTTCTAAGTAGGAATTATAACTAACTAGATTTGAAAGAAGGGGGGCATAGGAGTATTTGTTCACAGGCCCCATCTAACTAATCTCCCTATATCTCCTTAGTAAGTGGTCTCCTGTTCCCTCTTCTTCTATAATAAATATTTCATACCTTCTAAGTCTTTTCAAATTTCTGGACTCATCACTTCACCTTCTTTATTAGGAAAGCCACATAAACTAGAGAAGTGGTCTCTCAATGTAATGCCATCAACCCTCAAAACCATTTGTGTTTTTACCTCCTTTCCCTCCTCCTTTTCTATCACATGGGCATATGTTCCTCTTTGTCTTTGAGGAGATTCCCAAGAAGTGATGCCTCTGACAGGAATTTTAGTATTTGTGATTTACAGAGGGTCTCTTTTAGAATAAAGGATGAGGGAAATAGGATAAGGCAGGGCAATGGGCTGAGCAATTTTATGGCCTCAGCTAGAGTCTAACCTCAGCCCAACCTTACAGGGAGTTCTGGAACATGAACCACACCATGTATTTGGACCCATCTCTAGCCAAAGAGTGGGATTTTGTACTCTTCTGTCAGTCAGTCATTGCCTGCAAGCTACACCAGGGAGGAGGCAAGCATCATCTCCTGTGAGGCAGCTCCTCTTTGACTAAGGGGGATTCTCTGCCTAAGCTGTTAACGCCTATACTCACAGCAGCTAGAGGGTTGGGGGTACCTGCTTGGGTGGGGTGCCAACAGTATCCATCACACTCCTGTAGAAAGTGGATCTCTGCTGTTGGGTTCTGCATTTAATTCTCTTAACTATTTCTTTCTTCGTTTTCTTTCTCCTTACTGGCATCTTCCCATTAAACTAATTTAAAAATGCTTAATTTCCTATCATAGGAACTTCCTATTCTTCTCTACATCATCACACTCTTCCTTCACTGCTGAGATTATTGCCCATTATCTTTTCTTCCTGAAGACCCCCTGAAGTCCCCAACCCACTGCAGTCTGGTTTCTGCTTCTACTGATTTCCTGAAATCGGTTTTGTCTAAGTTACTAAGTTTTTGTTTGTTTGTTTATACTTCTGATAGAAACTTTTCTGTTGTTCTCTTACTTCAATCTCCAGGAACATTTGGGTTGATCTTTCCCTTTGGCTTTGGAGATAGTGGCTCTTCTAGATTTCTTCCTACCACTTCATCCCTGACTCTCAGACCTCCTTACCAAATTCTTTTCCTCTGCCTATTAAAGTTACTGTTCTTCAGGTTCTTGTCTTACAATTTCTCTTCTAACTTTGTACAACTTTTCCTGGGCCAGATTGAGGCTTTTGAGACCTTCAGAAAAGATCATGCCTTCAATGTGCTGTCATATGTAATTCAAAGTGTAAACATTTATATTTTTAAACAAAGCAAAATTAATATTGTCTCTACCTAGACTTTCAGATTGCACAATTCTGGATATGATTTTGAAAATGAACTCTCTCTCTCTCCTGGTTCCCTAGGCACATGTTGTGTTGAGTAATACCTGTTAGGAAGTCAGTAAAGAACTACCTCATTCATTCCAGACTTTTCATTAACATGTATGTATTAATGCTTTTGGAATTCATATATTGCTCAGATCTAAAGCACCATATACATCTGTCTAATAAACATATCTAATTTGATTATCACAGATGACTTCAAACTGCCACCCAAACTTGCTCCACCTCCTACTTCTTAATGCTCTTCAGTGAATTGCACTACCCAGTTACCCAATTTTCAAACCCAGAAATCATACTGGAATATTCCTATTCATCACCGTACCTCATCCAATTAATCACGAGCTTCTGTTGGCTCTATCCCTAAATATCTTTCAAATCCATTCACAGCCTTCTAAGAGAATTCCCTGTCCCTAGTACCCATTCTATACACTTTCTCAAGGCCAATCTTTCCAAAATGCAAATTTAATCACGCTCCTTCCTCACTGTAAAGAACTCTAAACTTCTTACTGTGGGTCGCAACACCTCTCAGGATCTAGTTGCTGTTAATGTGTTCAACGTCAGTGTTTCTGCTTCTCTCCAACTCTTGTGAACTTCTTCCCCTCCCTTCCCAAGCCATGTGGCCTGGTATCAGCAGCTGCCTGTTCCTCCAATGCCATCCCCTGCCCAGGATATCTCCTTCTTGTCTTCTAGGCCTTGCTATAAATGCCAATCCTGAGAAGACTGACCTAGCATCTCAGGTCTTGGTCAGCTGCTCCTGTCCATACACTCTCATTACACCTTTTACCTTCTCTTCACGAGTCCTTGCTGAGTCACAGTGTGATGGCCCGTATCTTCATCACTTCTGCTATCAGGCCACAAACTCCATGGGGGTAGGAGTGTTATCTGGGCTTCTTCAGCATTGTACCCTCGTTGTTCAGCACTGAGCCTGAGATTTAGCAGGTGTTCAGTAGAGGCTGTCTGAATGAACAAGTATGTCATCCTGCTTTCCAAAGTCAAAGTGTGAAGGATTTCCAATCATTGTAATCCTGTCACTATAGCAATCATTCACATTTCCCGCTATTCAGTAGAACAGAAAGTTAAGGATTCACTTTGGTGTGAGGGTGTATGCTCAGAAAGAACTGACCTCTGTGGTGGTGGTGTGTGTACATACATAAATGGGCGTGACCTAGTAGGGAAAGAATGATTTGCTTGAAAATAGGACTTGAAGGAAATCTTTTAAAATGTTCTAAAGCAATGGAAAAAGGAGCTTTAGGAAAAGAGAAAAGAAACACAGAAGAATGGCTAAAATACTGGATGACTTCATGAATTTTTACCATCAATTGAAACATATCGTGTCTGCTCCAGTTATCCACAAGGACCACTCCTCCCAGGAACAGCTTCCTATTTTTTAATCCCGTGTAATGACTATGGAATTACATTGCCCGTTCCTACCCAGACCCAGAGAGTTTATAGTTACACACTATTTTTGCCAAGAACCTGCTTTGTCTTTAGTCACCAGCAAAGAGTTGTCAAGGAGAGCATATTTTTGTGTTTGGGCTTTGTCTTTGGGCATATTTTTGTCTCTTGCTCTCATTGGAGGCTGTAGGTCCTATATGTGACTCTTGCAAGTTTGGAAGGGTCTGCAGCAAGTAGTATTGGCAAACTTGTGAGGGGGGAAGACTAGAGTGTTCTTTGGTTCATCTTCTAATTACAATCCATCCCTACCACTGACATATTCAACTAATTCAACTAACATTAAATGAGTGCTTGATAAGATGCAAAATGATACTAAGTTGCTCTCACACTGAGAAAGACATGGTACTTGACTTCTGGGAACTTTGTTTAGATAATGAAATAAAGAATGCTCTATAATATTGAAACAAGGCTCTATTTTATAAATGCCAGTTTTTCTTAACGGAACTATAACGATGTAAATGTGATATCAGTGTTTTAAAATATTTTATTATTGGATTAATAATACATTGTTGAGAGTCCCACCAATTTCTCCCCCAACCCTAGACTAAACTGCACCCAGGCAGTAACTTTTGGAAGTCTCATGTAAATTTTACAACCCACTCTCAACATTTGCTGAGAAAATGTGCACTTACTTTAAAATTTTATTTAATAAAACATTACTTATTAAAAAAGAATGCTATATATATGTAGATATATATATGAACACATATATAGATACATACATAGGTACATATATAGATACAAAAGAATACAAAGAAGAGAAAATTAGTTTAAATCTCACTAACTATTTCATTGCCTTCCAGATATCGAGACTGACATGTGGTTTTAAATAAATAAAATTATATTAAACTTCTTGTTGCACAGCTTGCTTCTTCAATCAATACTAGATTAGAGGCACTTTTCTATATAGAGCTATATAGATTTTGATCTTTTTTGATACATTCATGGTATGAATATTAGATACTTTTGATTTATCCTCTCAGATCCATGTTAATGGAAATTTACATGATCTTGAATTTTGTTATTATACTCTTGTTGGCTATTAGACTATTTAATTAGCATGATATAGCATGATATATTATCACTTTCCTCTATTTTTTATGTTGCTATTATATTTCCTTTTTTGTGCATATTTGAAACTTGTACAAATGCCTTCTTAAGTTAAACACCTAGAAGTAGGATTTCTGCCATTGGCAGATGCTGCCAAAGCAGGCTTACATATTATAATTGCTGTTGTGTGTTATAGACTAGACCGAATGAGGTAGAGATTCGGAGTTAGGAGCTCAGTTCAGATTGGGGTAACCAGCGTGGGGCTTTACAGAAGTGAAATAGAAAAGGGGACTTGGATGTCAGCTACAGTTTTGATAATTGTGTATGTAAGGGGAGAACCATATAATCAAAGCAGGGAGGCAAAAAAGACAAATCAGAAGCATGTGTGGCATCAATGGGTCAATCAGTGTAGCTCAATCAATGAGGTAGTGGTATTAGTGTAAGCTAGAGGTAGGCTGGGGTCAGATTACAGGGCTTTGAGTGGCAATTTAAAGGATTTTAAAGGACTGTTGTGTAGGCCACAGGGAGCCAAGAGTAAGCAGAGAGTAAGCTTTGATGTGCCAGGAGGACTGGAGTTGGATATTAGAGGAGAAAAATAAGAAGACATTTTAGTACATGGTAAATAAAGCACAAAGGATCTATTCCATTCAGACAGCAACAGTGGCAGGGAATATGGCATGTGGTGGAATTGTGATAGCATGAACAGAAGAGAAAATTAAATCCGGGCTGGTTCATCTGGGGCAGGTGAGAGGATCAAGTCAGTGAAGTAGATGGCTTGTACATTTGCAGCAATGATGGCTGTGTGACATTCTTTGGGCTGCCATTACAAAGTATCCCACACTGTGTGGCTTAAACAGCAGAAATGTGTCATCTCACAACAGTTCTGGAAGCTGAAGGTCTGAGATCAAGGTGTTAGCCCAGTGGGTTCCTTCTGAGGGCTGTCAGGGAGAATCTATTCCAAGCCTTTCCCCCAGCTCCTGGTAGCTCCAGGCTTTCTGTGGTTTATAAGCTGTGTTTTCTCTTTCTCTTCACATGGTTTTCCCTCTAGGTCCAGATTTCTGCTTTTTATAAGGACACAATCATATTGGATAAGGGCCCACCCTAATGATCTCATCTTAATTTGATCATCTGCAAAGACCATATTTCCCAATAAAGTCACATTCACAGGTACTGCTTAGGACTCCAGTGTCTTTGGGCGACACACAATTCAGTTTACAACAGGGGCTATCCTGGTAGAAATAGTTAAAAGTGTGAGAAAATCAGGGCACCTGGGTGACTCAGTCAGCAAAGCATCTGCCTTCCACTCAGATTATGATTCTGGAGTCCTGGGCTCTAGTCCTTCATCAGGCCCCCTGCTCAGCAAGGGAGTCTGCTTCTCCCTGTCCTTTTGCCTCTCCCCCTCCAACTCTGGCTCTTTCTCTCCCTCTCTCAAGTAAAAATAAATTTAAAAAAAAATTTAAGTGTAAGAAAATTGAAAAAAGGGAGATGTAGACATAGAAATCAGTTGTACTAAGATAATCATGGAAACAATGAGAATGCATTAGATCTTCAACATTGTGACAATTCAGAGTTGTAAGGTGTAGTTTGACTTTATATCCTGTTTAACATAAGACTTACCTCTTCAACATCTCTGCAGAGTGATCCTCTGCTTTTGCTTGGCTATTTCTGGTGATAGGCCACTTTTTTTAAAACAATTAAAACATATTAAGTTTTTTAAATATATTGAGGCAAAAGATACCTTCTCATAATTTTACTCTTTGGCTCTCATCGTTTCGTCTGGAGCTATACAGAGCAAGGTCCTTATGTGTCATTACGTTGTGAATCTTTAACCAGCCTTCCTGCTGCCCTCCCACCCTTGCCATCTAGATTAAATATGCCCTGTTTCTTCTGCCATTCTTCACATCGTGTTGTTGTAAGGTCTCCCTTCTTTTTAGCCTCCCTCTTCTCTATATGTCTCAGGTTCCAGTGTCCTTGAAGGATAGACTAACCGAGCACAGGTCTGTTCATGGCAGTGCACTGTCTTTGGGCCCAGCACTGAATTTAGGGGTCTCTACATTTTCCCTCAGGGAATGATCGAACATTGTTGACAACTGAAAGCTATAGATATTTTTTCCCCTATCAATTGGTGCCAAACCCAAAGTCCTTAATACTATACTTTAGCTGTTGCATTCTTCGTGTTTAACTTTGAATCTACATTTGAAACTTTTGAATTTTACCTTTTTTAAAAAATATGTATTTATTTATTTAAAAATTTATTTTTTTCAGTGTTCCAAGATTCATTGTTTATGCCTCACACCCAGTGCTCCATGCAGTATGTGCCCTCCTTAATACCCACCACCAGGCTCACCCATCCCCTTACCCTTCTCCCTTCCAAAACCCTTGGTTTGTTTCTCAGAGTCCAAAGTCTCTCATGCTTCATAGCAGCAATGGCCACAGTCACCAAACTGTGAATTTTACCTTCTGAGTTTACCCCTATAATTATTGCTTTGTGAGACCTAATTAAACCTTTATTCTGCCATCCAGCATATGATCTCTCTTCAGTTAATGTCCTTTGTAAACTTGATAAACTTATGTTGTATGAATTCTTGCAAGACATTGATTATATAATCCAATGAAATAGGGGCAAATGCAGACACCTTGGCCCAGATCTTAAAAACCTCCCAACAGGCAGTCCCTAAATTTGGTGTAAGTTACGAATGTATAACTGTACACATTTCTGTGCCCTCCTCCCTCTCATGAGCAATATATCACATATCCTATTACTTCAAGGTACATTTCTCTAAGAAATCATCTACTCTAGCAAATACAAAATACCTAGAGCAACAGCAAAAGAAGTGTCATTACCTGTGCATGATTTTTTTCCCCTAAATAAGCCCATGGTAGTTTTCATACTCACTTTCTTCTTACCTAAGCAGTAAAAATTTGCCTATTTAATAACACAATGGAAATATACCTGGAAGTTGACATTGAGTTCACTGATCTGTAGTTTCCAAATCTCTCCTTCTTCTTCTAAAAGAACTTGAAATACCTCTGTCTTTGGCCATCTTGCATCTCTCCATTACCCCTCCCTTACCCCTTGGGGGATTTTAGGGTATAAGTCTTATGATTCCAGAGACTAATTCATCCAAAAATAATTCTTTTTTGTTGTTGTTTTGTTTTAGATTTTTTAAAAAATATATTTATTTGACAGAGGCACAGTGAGAGAGGGAACACAAGCAAGGGGAGAGAGAAGGGGAGAAGCAGGCTTCCCACTGAGCAGGGGGCCTGATCAGGACCCGGGCTGAAGGAACTGCCCCAGGACTGAACCACCCAGGTGACCCCCAAAACAATTCTTGCACTCTTTCTTCCATCAATAAAGACTTCTAGTTTCTTTTGGTTACGTGTGTGTGTGTATTTATATATTTATATATTTCCTGACTTCTCTACCTTGAGAACCAAAATCAAATGTGGAAAATACAGTGGAATATCATCTCCGAATCAGTCAGTATTTAGTTAGGGGGGATAAAAAACCTACAAAGCGTTGTTACCATTTTAAATAAAAAGGGTTAAATACGGGAATTTTGGTGCTTATAAAGTTTTTGTAAGGGCTGGAGTAGTAGGATCTAGGTTGGGCAACCAGGAATCTCTCTCAGAACAGCACTGCAGAACAGGCCTGCCAGTGAACTGCCCACCCCCACCCCCACCCCCACCCCTTCCCGACCAGGGAGAGGAAGGTGGGGAAATCCTAGGATCCCTGTGGAAGTGCTGGATTCAGGAATACATTGTATGGCTGCTGTTGGAAGATCAGCAAGCCAGCGTTGCCACCATGCTGTGCCCACTAGATGCGCCCCAGGAGCAAGCCTTTGCCCCACAGCCTGCTCCCCCATACCCTAAGGCAGGTGGCTGCACACTCAATACTCACCCAGCCATGCTTGCAGGCAGAGAAAGAAAAAGCAGTAAGGTCTTCATCTCACTGCCCTCTTCCAACTAGAGCACAACTGATTGGCAGACTCTAAATCACTTCCAGATCCCTAGGTATTAGGGAATTGGAAAAACACGGAATTCAACTTTTCTGTCCTCTAGAATAGGAACACACTGGAGGAGGGGAGAATAATCTGCCCAAACCCATTCATGACATCCACCATGTAGAGTGCCTATGAACATCCAGTTCTCCTTGCTGATTTTTCACTTCGTCCTCTGTCCTTCCGTGTAATTTTTAAAAAAAAAATTATTATCCTAGTTTAGCTAGCATGCAGTGTTATGTTAGTTCCAGGTGTACAATATAGTGATTGAACAATTCTGTACATTACCCAGTGCTCATCGTGATAAGTGTAATTTTGCGGGCACTGCTATCTTAGTGCCTGTCACCTTGTGGCACAATTATGCAAGACTGAGTTTCTTGAAAACGACAATCATACGTTATGTATCTTTCAGTCACCGAGGCTCAACACAGTGACTCAGAGATGCTAGGGAAACCACTTTAAGAATAGAAGAAAGGATGTGTGCTTTGGAGTTAAAGGAACTTGAGTTCAAAACTTGCTTCCCAAACTTACAAGCTGTGTGTTTGGGGCAAGTGACTTGAATTCTGTAAACCTGAGTTTCTTATGTATGAAGTGAAATAAATATGCTAAACTTACAGGATGTTGTGAGCTTCCCAGGAGAAAATATATATGAAGCATCTCTCATAAAGTTGGGACTCAATTAATTTTGATCACTATTATCATTAGGGCAAATAAATGATTGCCAGGTTAATGAATTATTCAGTAGATTTGCACTTTCACAGTTATTTATCTTGATGACAATGCAGACATTGAAGATTTCAGCTTTTTTCCCTTCTGTGTCATCATACTCTCTATTTTTCTTATTCTGGAAAATGGAAATGTAAAAATTTATCATTCTTTGCAGGTTTTTCATATTTATGGTTTTCCTCAACTTTATCATTTTTGACCCATTTTTAAAATAGTTTTATGCTGTTCTTCTTCCCCAAATCTACATGTATTGTTTTAAAATTTTAGCTTAGCAGATAGTTCCTTTTTCAGACCTTGTTCTTTTTGATGTTTCATAGCTCCTTTCACCTTTATTGGGACAATCTAGAATTCAGTGCATTTTCAAAATTTATATACTTCAACTTCCAAAGGGCCATTTGCCCCCTTGAGAATCTTAGGTTAAGGAATCATTCCTCCCTTTTGGAGCTCTGTTTCCCTAAAGCACAAGTCCTTGTTGTTACCGGCCTCAGCTGTTGCAAAAAGTAATATGTAGTTTCTTTCCCTGAAGGAGCTCATCCACCCCATGTCACCAGACAGTTCTTTTCTATTAGTAAGAATTAAAATCAAACTATTAGATCTCTTTGTTGTTTCCTGAACTTTTTGAGAGATAGTATCATGAAGTCAGGGAAAGTACCAGAAGGGCTACAATTGTTATTAGCAGAATCAGCTTTTGGCAGAAATAAGTCTCCCCTGAAGTTCTGGGTCGTTGCTGTATTTTTATTTTGTGTCAGTTTTGGAAACTGTTTTGGGAGGAATCAAAACTACCCCTTGCTTGAGAAGGCTGGCCATAGTTTGTGCCTAGAAAAGAAGATTCGTTGTTAAATTTTATTTTCACTCCAAGCTTTCCATGGTGGGTTTACTTCAGGTTTTAGATTTAAGTTATATTTGCTTCTTTTTTGCACTGTGGTGTTGCCTCTATTCCATTTTAATTTTTTTCTTATAAGCAGTGTCTGCCCCTCCTGAGACATAAGCCAGGATTAGTTCCCCCTCAAGTCTTTGAGATGATCCTTGCTCTCCAGTATTACAACTTTTGAGCTGTGTTGCCATCTATGTAGTCATCCGAGGTCATACATGCTATTATCACTAATATAAGGTTCATTGAGTGCTTACATGTGGTTTTGTAAATGTCATTTCATTTTTTCCTCCCAATTATTTGTATACAGTAGATACTTCCTTATTCTGTTTCTATAGATGAGGACACTGAGCTGTGGCAATGTTTGATGCCTTGCCAATGCCATGTGTCCAATGAGTGGAGGAGGTGGGACTTAAGACCAAGTCATCCTGGCTTCAGAGCCTCTGCTCCTCAGGGCAGAGACACACTGCCTACCTCTGACCATTGGTTTGATAATTTTCTCTTAATTCTACTGAGTACCTCCTCTATTATGCTCTTCTCTTACCTTATCTGGACCAATAAGTTACCTGGATATTTTCACGCTTGTCTTCCAAATCAATATCAGAGTATGATTCCCTTGTTAAAGTAGGCAAGCTTTTGCCAAGAACTGGAATGGTGGGATATACTCTTTCCTCCTCTTGAACCCATAATTCTGGAGTCACAGGAAAGGGTCTCTTAAAACAAATCCTTTCTTTTGTTATCATCACCATATGTTCAATCTCCATATGTTTTCTTTTCCAAAGATATTATATTTAAGTAAAAGAAGTTGTGTTTATTTTCTGTGCTTGCTTCAACAAGCTTACTGACTGAAAACAACACAAAGATATTATCTTCCGGTCCTATGGATCAGAAGTGTGACATAAGTCTCACCAGGCTAAGGTCTTGTTAGGGCTGCATATCTTTCTGAAGGCTCTAGGAGAGAAGCCATTTGTTTTCCACATCTCTTTCTCTGATCACATGCAGGAAAGGCCCTCTGCTTCTAAGGACTTGTGTAATTAGATCAAGCCCACTCAGATAACACAGAAGATTCTTCTCATCATAAGGTTAGTATTTTTGATCACCTCTGCAAAGTCCCCTTTTCCCTGTAAGTTAACATACCCCAGGCTGCAGAGATTAGGGTATGGGCACCTTTGGGAACATAATTCTGCCTACAACCGAAAAAATTAAGTCTGAAGGTCTTATAACACATAAGCATTTCTAAAGGTGTATTTGTTTATTTGAGAGAGAGAAAGAGAGAGGGGGAAAGTGAGTAGGGGGAGGGGCAGATGGAGAGGGGGAAAATCTCAAGCAGACTTCCTGCTGTGCACAGAACCTAACCCCATGACCCTATCAGGACCTGAACCAAAACCAAGAGCTGGACACTTAACTGACTAAGCCACCCAGGTGCCCAACACTTAAACATTTCTAAAGAATAATTCCATTTTTCTCCTAGTGGTATGACTCCTTCTGTATGAATTAGCAAAACTGAGTTAATGTTTTGGGTGTAGTAAGTGTTGTCAGGTTTTTCCTATTTGAATTTGAAGAAAAATTATATTCTCAGTTGATGATGACCTAGTTATGAGGGTATCTGGCCTCTTTTATGGCTTTCAGAAGAGAAACAATAATCATCATGGTGTCTTCCCTGGGTCTACTTAGGAGGTGGTTGGTTATATTGAGGAGAGTGGAGGGGAGGGGAGGGAGGATTCCTGGGTTTTCTGCTTGTGTCATGGAGAGGGAAATAGGAGAGAGGGACACTGGAGAAGTAGGTGTGGGGAAAAAGACTGTGAGTTTAGTGTTAGAGGTAAACCCCCTCCACACAGTCTGGTAGGCATGAATGGGGCCATAGTACCATTAACAATCAAATTACATTAGCTCAATATATAACCAAAATCTTACCCTTGTACAATGTCCCCATTCTCTAGTATTTTTGGGAGTCCCCAGAAAGGTATGCCTTAAAAATTCATGACCACCGGTTTCTGTGGTTCTCCTGCTGTTTGCCATTGAATGTTGGCAATGGTGTTTACCTTCTGTACTGACAGGAAACATTTCCAGCCAATGATCTTGTCCTCTCTGTAGGGGAAAGCTGGCTTCCTGAGAGAGCTGGCTTCTAATGCAACCCAAGGTTGTAAAACTCTAGTTCTAGAATGGTGCTGACATCCCTTAGTTCTTTCCAGAAATGGACAGAGTATCCCCTGTCCTCAACAGGTGCTTTATTTTGTCATTAGGCCTTAAAACATTGCTTATGTATCCTTGGTTGCCCTAATTTTATGAAAAGAGTGTTTTTTTGTTTTTTTCTAGAGCAGTTTAAAATCCAGTCTGTATTAAGTAGGGGACAAAATGTCACTGTGGTCTTTCCGTTGTCTTTGCTTTCTATCTTTCCATGGACACAGATATATACTTCTCTGTGTTTAGTCAAAACTCAAGCCTTCCTGCATATCTGTATATGGAAAAGATGTCCATGAATTCACTGGTTAGACCACTATTTCACATTCACTGGAATTTCTCTTGTGGTCAGATAGAACCACCCATCACATTGACATTTTGACCTCAACATGTCTGTGTATGATCTAGGGAGAGATGTCCTGCCATAAAAGAAAAACAAGAATCTAATCTATAGTTACATATATACATACATATATATCCAAGGACTGATTGTGCTTCAAAGTTTAAGAGTAGAAGAGTTACCAATAATGAACAAGGAGCATGACAAAAGAATGTACCAGAAACAAGACCATAGAATCCTGGGGAATAACTTTTAAGGATTAGAAAGGGAAAGAGAAATCCTTATGAGAGTGGTCTCAAAAGCAAGAATATAACCAGAAAAAAAAAAACATTAAAAAAAAAAAAAGCAGAGAAAGTAGGGAGAATGGCATGGGTCAGAATGAATGCACAAAGTCTAGGGGACAAAGAAAATGGGTGCTGGATACAGGTAGTGGTTAATCCCAGTAGGTCACAGTCATAAAATGGTGAGGCAGGTGTACATTCTTCTAGGGGCCATGTCAGTAATAATAGACTTGAGCAGCGGGCGGAACAACTTCACGTTGGTCTCAAGCAGAGCTTGTTTCTGAGTCAAACTTTATAAAAAAATCAAAACACAACTTCACTTTGGTCAGGCTGAGTCCTCAGGGAGAAGTTTATGGTGAGTACTTCAGACTAGAGTATGGAGGGTATGAGTAAAAGGAGATCCTAGCAGAAATTAAGCACATTAATGCAGTTCATCTTCCTTTTCATGCATAGTTCTGGTCAGTTCAAGACACTTATGCTTTTTATGACATGTGCATATGTTATTTGACCGTTCCTTGAATATTAAATTATTTTGGATGTCAAGTCTATCTCTTCACAAATCATTTCTAAAGCTCTGAATTTTAGAGTAATATCCATTTTCCACACCCAATGTCTAAGCCAGGCTCTGGTCCTATCAGTAAGATGTTTATCTTTGTTAGGTCTGATCAACTTGTGAGTAGGTGTACACTTTGTAATAGATAGGGCATTCTACATATAAAGCAGACACACTGATATCTAAGTTTTACCCTTTTTAGATTAGAGCAAAAAATCTTTGTTTCCAACAACAACAAAAAAAGGTTTTCTTCTATTAGTTCAATTAATGACTGCTTCCAACTGTCTCTAGCTTTTTAAAATGTATTCTCCTCTTCTTATACTTGTTGACTTCTGTCTACATATATCTCTGTGGGGTGCAGGAGTCAGAGCAACCACACCCAGTTTACCACCAACATGACATAAATACTCTCATCTGGAAGGGTAATTTATGGCTAAAGAGAGGTTTGGGCAAAGAAGGAAAGGGGGATGAGTAGAACCAGCTAATGAGGTTCGTGGTGGAGGAGGAGGCATCTTGGAGGGTGCTCAAGGAAAATTAGTGGAACTGCTGGGTTGAGGGAGGACAGGAGGATGGTAGCCAAGATTGGTAAATGGCAAATGGAGAAGCCAGTAACACACAGATAGCCCAAGTAAACTATGCCAGTAAATGGGGAATTGGGGGAAAGTGAGGGAGGAGAAAAGAGAGAAAACTGTCAAGATACCAATTCCCAATTTTAATGGGAACTCTGGAATAGGAACAGAAAAAGGGTGTGACTTGTCTTCCTCGGTATCCTGCGTTGTGTGTAAGCGCAGTCTCTGACTCTCTCTGCCCTTATTTGTTCTTTCCATTCCTTTCATTTCCCATCCTTTCCTTTTCTTCCCTTTTCTTCTCTCTCTTCCCATTCACCCTCTCTCTTCTCCATTCTTCTGGCCTACATATACATGTTAAAGAATTACTTGGTGTCATCACAGTTCCAAACCATCAATTTGTTGATACAGGAAATTGTAATTATTTTTAATAAAGGAAAAATGGAAAGAGACTATGACTAATATCCAGGGAAAACCAGGCAACAGTCCAGAAAACATTGTGTCTCCAGGAAAGAAGCAGAAGGAATATCCCTCTGATCACATCTGACATCACCTCATGGAATTTGGATGATTTCTTGGGACTTAGAACTATTTTTCCAAGATATTATAAGTCAATATGAAAAAGTATTTTTAAATCTCTTTTCTCCCAAGTATCTTTGATTCTAAAGCAGAATCTTTTTTCTTTCTTAACTTGTATTCCCCTTTTTGCTTCTGTTCCAAAGTATATAAAAACAATCTTCCTTGGAATCTCTATTTTTTGGGTACTCCTTGCCAGTATATCCTACATGTGGATTAAACAGATTGCATCAACAGCATGGTTGGGAAGCAGAACAAGCAAGAGAAGAAGGGTCATGCTGTCTTAACATGAGTGTCTGGATTTCAGCTTGTCTATCAGAATAGTAATGATGATGCGTGACCTATAAAGGAAATTTCCAACTAATTTTGAGGGAGCTGTCTGCCCAGTTGAAGCTCTGATAGGAATATTCCCCTTTTTGCGTGGCAGACTGTGGTCACTATGAGAGGTATCCGGTGAATCCAAAGGGCCACTGAGCTCTGCTTTAGTTGTTCATTCTTAAAAAGCTCTTCAGCAAGAATGTTGAATGAGTCTGTTTGCTTATGTAAATTTAAAGTTTCACTGATGCCAGGAAGTTGAAGGTCTTTGACTATATATGAGCTCATAAAGAGACAAAATGTTTATTTCCTTTTTTATGGGCCATATGGCATATGTTTTTAATAGACCTCCAATTCTGTGCATAAGTACAAACATAATATTGCCTAGTTCATTGAAGACCATCAGTAAAGATCCTTGGTAAAGAGCATAAGGTAGTTGAAGTCGGAGTAGTTTCTATGGGTTAAGGGACTAGTTTCTATATATATAAACTTTTTCTATATATATAACTCATCCTTATATATATATAAACTTGTATATATATTCAAATTAATAGTCTTTGCAGTAACTTTATGATATCCTTTTCTACTTATAACTCCACTGTTTTCTCCTCTTTTTACTTTATGTTTTCTAGCCACCATTTTTTAAATAATGCCTGAAGCAATCATATACTGAAATAGAGATTAAGTTGGTCCTCTGATCATAATAATGTTCATGCAGTGTGATAGAAGGAACCAGGAAATGAGAGTTGGAAGGCCTTCTTCTCCATGACCTGGGGTTAATACTCAGGGCAAAAATTAGGAGTATTATTTGATTTACCTTGAAGAAATAATCTATATATAGAATGGGAATTGAGTATGACATCAAACACTGAGTATTCATATAAATAGTATAGTGCAAAAAAGGTAAGATATTATTTATCTTGGAACAAATATTCCAAATGTGTACTAGTACCTTTTTGTAAGCTTTGTGACAGCCTCTGTCTCTCTATGCCCCTCTAAAGGGCCATGCTGTCTGGGAGTGTCAATCTAATTAGGTATGGTTCTGCTTCCTATGTACTGATCCTTTGGTGTGACATTTCTGTTCTTGTGTACTCTCCAGGGCATACATGAGTGTGAAGGAACTGAAGGAGGCACTGCAGCTCAACAGTACTCACTTCCTCAATGTCTACTTTGCTAGCTCAGTGCGGGAAGACCTTGCTGGTGCTGCCACATGGCCTTGGGACAAGGAAGCTATCAGTCACCTGGGTAAGTGAAGTGGAGACCAAATATGGTAGAAAAACTGAGCAGGCCTCAAATGATTATGTGAAGTGAGTTTGGAGAAAAAAGAAAGAAAGAGAAAAATAAATTTACTAAATGAATTAGCTGCTTTGAACTGAGAATGGCTTTTGGGAGAATCTGTCAAAATATTTCAATATAGACAAGAAAGAGGTATTAGAGCAAACAGTGGCAAAGACTCAGGATGTTCTAGACAAATACATGATCTAGATGTAAATAAGTTGCTGATGTGTAATAAGATCTATTTTATGTTTTAGAGAGCCTCAAGGGGGAAATTAGTAAAGAAGATGGCTAGACTGTGAAACCTGGTTTACCGTAAGCAGTGTGACAGAAGACTTGTGGGCTTTATGTGTGGCTCCTCAGGATCCATGGATCCAGGATTGGGCTCCTGAGGAAATTCTGGAATGTTCAGCCAGATGGGGCTTGCCTCCTTACCTAGGAAAAGGGTGACACCTTAATACTGAGTGGAACCTCTAAATTCTTAAGAAAGATAATTCCTTTTATAATGTGTTATTGCCATTGTCAGTCAATAAGTCATTAAGTCAGTTAATGTGGATAAAATATAATTTGTATTTTCAAAGAGTCTTGAGTAGGATTCTACCAAAATTTATTTTAGAACTGAATTACCATAATTGGGAAGAAACTTCATGCTGGAAAGAGAATGATTGTAGAGATTGGAAATCACTTCATAAATGATTTTTGAAAGGTTATGCAAAGTGAATCTTCTTAGTAATCAGATGTGAAGCAGAGAGATATAAATTGAAGGAAGATCACATAATGCTCTATATGTCAAACTCATGTATAATGGAGTCATTGTGAGGTGGAATCCAGAACATGTTGAACTGATAATTAAAGAAAACATGAGCAAGTTTCCAAAGGACAGCTAGTATTGTGGATTGGGGAAGAAGGAAGATGAGCAGTTGGTTAGCAATGGATGAAAAAATATTATTGCTGTTCAGGAGGAAACCAGAATATGAAAAGCTCTGGAATGACCCAGGTCAACATTTAGAATGGCTACATATCTCAAGCAAAGGAGGAGACAATAAAAAAATTAAACATGTGGTGATCCAAACTGAATGCTTTGCTAGTATGCTGGGTTATATTGGCTGTACAGTATCTGATTTATCTGATAGGACTCTGAAGTCCTTTTATCACTGAATTTTGTATTTTCAACTTGGAGTACATGAGAAATCAGAAATTTGTGAGGTTAGTGGTGCTTTTTAGATGAAAGCAGATGAGTTTGAGTTTCTTTACTTATCCTCATCAAAAGCAGTGTTGGCAGAGGAGTATGTAACACTACAAAAAAAGTTTCCCCAAATTAGTGCATACCTGATTTGCCAATGGTAATATTTTTGGTGTATGATTAGGGGATCCTGACAGCAAGGTTTGCCCAGCTATGGTTTTCATGAGCCCCAGTTCTATTGTTGGGAACTGAATCTGTGTTTGAAAACCTTGAGAAATGATCTATCTGCCTGGCCATTATGAAGACAAGTCTTGGCCTTCTGATAACAATCACTGGGGTGAGAGCAGACTACTGAATGTTTTCTAACTTTATTGGAACTGGGCCATTGATAAGATTCATTTAACTATAAAAATGGACAAAATACCAGGGGAAAAAGGCTATTTGGAGACATCAGACAGTAGCTAAGACAACAAGGATTTGAGGGCCCAATGTCAGTGAGAAGAAAAATGCATTGAAGTGAGCTCTATATATAACTCAGTTGTTTTTTTCCATTCAGGGAAATTGCCAAATTCTCAGTTAAAGGAATAGAGCAGAGCAGAGAGCAGTCAAAGGGCTGCTGAAGTCTCACTACTGGGGAGACAAAAATTAAAGGTCAGGCCATCCAAGTCATCCAAGACTCCCATAGAAATAGAAATTACCAAAACACTCTGATATTCTGCTCATAATTTTCTTTTAAGATATTTGCTAACTACTAACACATGCATTCTCAGGGACAGCAACCAAGAAAACAAGTATAAAATAACTTCTAAGAGATTAAAAAGTCAAACAATGGTTTCAGGAGTCTCATAGTAGAGGGAAGAAAAAGTTGGAATTGAGGCCCTATCAGGGAGGAGGGACCCTCAGATACTCTTGTGTGACAGCAAACAGAGATAGTCCAGATTACACAAAGCCTGAAATCTAGCCTGAAACATTCTTAAATCCCTGTGTGAAAGAAAGCTAATGGCCTGTATTTAACTACTTAACAAAAGAAAATTGAACATTTTCTTCCTTCCTCTGGAGGAAGACATCATCATGAAGAGCCTCTGCAGGTTGTCATGCACAATGTCCAGCACTCAGTAAGAAATCATCAGTAATGTCAAGAAACAGGGCCAAATGATGGTAAGCTTAGCTAAACAAAGAAGAAAGCAATCATTAATAAATGAAGACTCGCAGATTACTCACATATTGGAGTTATAGGGTATTGGTTTTTAAAATAATTATGATTAATATGTTATAAAATGTATATTTGTATATTAAAATGCAGACTATCTTCTGAAAACAGAATTTGCATTAATGAATTAAATGGAAATTTTGGAACAAAAAATACAGGCTGAAATTAGGAAATTAATAGATAAGTTTATGAGCAGGGGAGAGAGTTAAAGAATTAGAAAATTATAGAAAATATTTGTATTGAAGCTCAGAGAAAACAGTGTTAGAAAAATATAGAAAATAACTGGAGACATTTGAGATCTGATGAAATTTTCTAATGTAAATTAGAGTTCTAGAAGAAGAAGGGAAAGATATTGGGTTAGAAAAAATATAAAGGAGATAACGGCTGAGACTTGCCAAGTGATAGAAGATATGAAACAACTGATTCAAATGGTTTACAAGTCCCAGGAAGGATAAAATAGAAAAAAAAATCACAAATTATGTCCTTTATAGCCAAAGTGCTTAACAACCAAGACAAGAAAAAAAAATGTTTAAAAGTAGATAGGAAAAAAATTTACATTACTTCAAAAGGACAAACAGTGCGATTTGTTTGCTGACTTTTCAACAGAAATTATGGAAGTCATAAGACAAAAGTATCATTTTTTTTAAAGATTTTATTTATTTATTTGACAGAGAGAAACACAGCGAGAGAGGGAACACAAGCAGGGGGAGTGAGAGAGGGAGAAGCAGGCTTCCCGCCGAGCAGGGAGCCCAATGTGGGGCTCGATCCCAGGTCTCTGGGATCATGACCTGAGCCGAAGGCAGTCGCTTAACCAACTGAGCCACCCAGGTGCCCCAAAAAGTATCATTTTTTAAATGCAAAAAGAAAATAATTGTCAAGTTAGAATACTATACTCAGCAAAAGTATCTTTTAAAATAAATAAAGATTAAAAACATTTTCAGACATAAAAACTGAAATAATTTAACATCATCAGTAAAATAATACTGAAGAAAGTTATGCAAGCAGAAAGGAAATGGGAAGTTGAGAAGTAGAGACATGCAAAAAGAAATGAATGATACTAGAAAGGATAAAAATATTAAAAGTAATAACAATGTCTTTTTGGTTTAAAATATATGTAGAATTAAAGAATGATAACGATTGTACAGAAGGCAGAAAAGAAAGTAAGTAAAGTTAAAGAATTTAAGGTCCTTTCCTTTCCTATGTCTAGAAAAAGTGATGATTTTCATAATTTTAGATAGTAATAACTAGTCAAAAACACATGTTGTAATCTTTAGGGTGTCCATTAAATGATAAATGGTCTTTTGTAAGTTAACAGAGCAGGAAATGAAATGATCCAGTGAAGACAACAAAGGGAAAGAAAATAGGAATAAATAACAGAAAAATAGAAACAAAAGGTAAGATACTGATTATGACCTAACATATTAGTAATTACATTAAGTGTAAATGGACTAAACATACCACTTTAAAGCCAAAAATTATCAGACTTAAAACAAAACCCAACCATATGGTGCTTGTAAAAGATGCATCTTAAATATGAGAACAAGAAGACTGAAAGTATAAGAATCTGAATATATATATATATCATACAATGAAAATGCTAGTCCAAAGAAAGTTAGTGTAGCTTTCTTATATCAGATAAAGTAAACTTTAAGATAGTACATATTATGAGAGATAAATAGGAATATTTTATAATGTTAAAAAAGTAAATTCAATTGGAAAATGTAACCATGATAAATTTTATGCACCCAATAACATGTCTTAAAATATGTAAAGCAAAATTTAACAAAAATAAAAAGACAGAAAAATCCATAATTATATTTGTTATTTTAAAAACATTTTTCTCAGAAAATAATAAACAGAGATTTAAAATATTTGAAAGTATGTAATATATAACTTAATTAACAAAATTAATATACTTAAACAGCAAAGAATATACATTGTTCTCATGTACCATGGAAAATTTACTGAGAGTTCTGGGCTGAAAAGTAAACCTTTATAGTTTAACTCTAGAAAAATTAACAGAGTTAAATTTTGGAGGGGAGGGGCACAGAGTAGATAAACTCTTAAAAAAACTGATCAAGAAATGAAAATGAAAAAGAAAGAGCATATAACCACTATGAGAAATAAAAGGAGTAATATTTTATATATACTATAGACATTAGTAGCCATAGGTATTTTCAGCAAATGATGTTATAGCAGTTGGACATCCATAAACAGAAGAAAATGAATTTCAATATGAATCTTGTACCTTGTAAAAAAAGTTAACTCAACATAGATCAGAGACTTAAATATAAAAAAATAAACCTCGTGCTCACTTCAGCAGCATGTATACTAAAATTATAACGATACAGAGAACATTAGCATGGCCCCTGCACAAAGATGACACACAAATTCGTGAAGTGTTCCATATTTTTACAAAGTAAATAAGATGGCCAAAAGTAGTGATAAAGAGAGAGAGGGATTTGAAAGCATTAAGAGAAAATAAATCAGTTACATACAAGGGAAACCCCATAAGACTGCAGTGGATTTTTCAGCAGAGATCAGGATAATATATTCAAAGTGCTAAAAGGAAAAAAAATCTGCAGCCAAGAATACTCTATCCAGCAAGGCTTTCATTCAGAATAGGAGAGAGAGAGTTTTCAAGAAAAACAAAAGTTAAAGGAATTCATGAGCAGGAGCAAAACCAGCCATGTCCCTATCAAACACAATGTCATCAACCTATGGATTCCAAATCCATAATCTAGCCTCCCTCCTGCCCAAGTCAGCATGTACTGCCTGCCACTTGCTTAATGCCAAGTCAACATACTTTCACCTCAAATTGACAAGGTCTCAAACTGACACTCTTCCTTTCAAATTCCAGCCCCTGTGCTCAAGTTTGTTTAAAAAGTGGGCATGATTATGACGGGAGGATGAAGCAATCCAAATAGTGACACTAATTCTGTGGAATATATAATGGATGAAAGGGGTGTGCTAGGCTGAGAGCATCTCCAACAATCACATCAAAGAACAATACCTACAGCATGAGGCTAATTACCAAATGAAACAAACCCAGGAAAAATAAGACAGGGTGAAATCAGAGAAGGAGACAAACCAGATGAGACTCTTAATCATAGGAAACAAACTGAGAGTTGCTGGAGGTGGGGACATGGAGGGTGGGATAACTGGGTGATGGACTTTAAGGGCACATGATGTAATGAGCTCTGAGTATTATATAAGACACGAATCACTGAACTCTACCTCTGAAACTAGTAATACATTATATGTTAATTATTGAATTTAAATTTAAAAAAGAAATAATCCTCCAAAAGTAAACCTATAGACCTTTTTAAAAAATAGTATTATTTTTAAAGGTGGTATTATGAACTTGATTATTTATGTATTTATTAAGATTTTATTTATTTTTTAATTGAGAGGGAGAGAGACAGCATGAGAGGGAACACAAGCAAGGGGAGTAGGAGAGAGAGAAGCAGGCTTCCTGCCCAATCCCAGGACCCGGGATCATGACATGAGCCAAAGGCAGACACTTAACAACTGAGCCACCCAGGCACCCCAAACCTGTAGAACTTTTAAAAGAAAAGGTAAGAGAAAATCTTAAGGACAGAGCTAGATGAAGAGTGCTTATATATGACACTCATAGCATGGTCCATAAATATAAAAACTGATAAATTAGACCTAACTAAAATTTAAAACATTTTCTCTGAGAAACACTTTGTTAAGATGAACAAAGAAATGGCAGATGTGAAGGAAATAATTGCAGACCACACATCTCATAAAGATCTGTATTTGGAATATATAAAGAATTTTAAAATTCAATAGTAAGATAAATACTCCAATTAGCAAATAGGCAAAGACATAGACATCTTACCAAGAAAAATATACATATGAAAAGATGTTCAGTATCATTAGCCATTGGGGAAATGCAAATTAAAATGATGATGAGGTATTACAACACAGTTTTTAGAAGAGCTAAAATGAAAAAAAAAAAACAGTGACAATACTAAATGCTGGTAGGGAAGCAGAGAAATCAGCTCTTTCATAAAATAGCAGAGAATACTTGGGCAGTTTCTTATAAAACTAAGCCTACACTTATCTGATGATCCAGCAGCTGGACTCTTGGATGTTTATCCCCAAGAAATCAAAACGTATGTCCATTCAAAAACCTGTACATCAGTTTTTGTAGCAGCTTTATTTGTAAGAGCCTAAGAACGGGAAATGACAGGAGTGTCCATAAGTGCCCTTCCATGCTAGCTGCTTAACCAAACTGTGCTAACATCCACACAGTGGAATACTACCAACTAAAAAGGAACAAAGCATAAATGCATACAATAACTTAGATGGATCTCAAGGGTATTTCGCTGAGAGAAAAAATCTCACACTGTATGATGTATGGTAGTTTTCCTAAAATTCTATGTAGTAGTCTCAAAATGAGGTAATTCTAAAGAACAACCGAGTCATTGCTGGGGTCAGGATTGGGGTGTGAAGGGAGGGGTATAGTATGGGTGTGATATGAAGGATAGCAAGAAAGAGATCTTAATGGTGATGGAACAGCTCAGTATCTTGATTGTGGCAGTAGTTACACAAAAATATGCATGTGATAAAATTATGTAGAACTGCAAGACACACAAAATCTGAATAAGGACTGTGACCTTTATGTGTAAGCAGAGTACTTCACATCTAGTAGGTATTCTGCAAATACTTAATGAAGAGATGAGTGAATAAATGAGTGAAGACATTAAATTTAAGTGGTTTCAAGAAATGTTTAAATTATCTCATGAGTCACTGACTCATAACAAATTGCAAAAGAGGCTAGGTATATCTATATTTTATTCTTAAACCTTTTAGGAATAACTGTTCTCTAATAAAATGATCCTTAATGTGCTTTTCAAAAGCAGAAGACTAGACTGAACTGCTGAAAAATCTGGCTCAGTTTGACATTGCAAGTGTTCTTATTTATCTCTTCCAGTTCAGTCATAACTGTGGCTGAACAAGGGAACGATATATTGACCTAAATCAGGTGCAGAGTAGTACAGACAGCTGGCACAATTTGATAGAGGAAGACATTTAGCATTTTCTAAATAGAGTCTTTTAAAGACTGAAGATTATCTATTTGTGTCAACATTCAAGAACCCCTGCATTTTGAAGGTCAACTGAGTGACCCAGCAGATAAGTGCACCAGCCTGAAGGTTTTAAGATTGAATCCAATTTCCGATTACCAATGGTTTAAGTCAGTATGTGGAAAGATGGATGTAATTCATGGTTGTGCTTTCCCATCCATACCATTTCTGACTTTTAGCATGACTTTGTACATTTAATACTATGGTAATGCAGGGTAGAATTTTTCTTATAAGTAAATGAATGAATGAGTTCCCCTTGAGTTCTAAAGTTCAGTAGTTTGAACATCTTTAGCCTTAGTACACAACACTTAAACTGAAAATATATCTTTAAAGGCAGAAGACTTAAATTGGTTGTAAACCAGCCTTTTCCTAAGCTATCAATACCATACCTGTAATCATTCATTCAAAGAAAAGTGGTTGAATCTGTTTGTGGCAATAATGGAGATGTGGCAATAAAATGAGATCACCCTAAGAGATTGTACAATGTAACTGCAAGGCAGACACGCAGATATATAGTTCCACTACTGTGTGATGATACTGCCTACGAGGTAGGTAGGAACATGAAGAGAAAGTGCCCAATTGTGCTCAAAGCATCAGGAAAGAATTCCCAGAGGGGCAGAGGCTAGAGAGGAGAGTTAAAAGATAAGCAGGAGTTGGCTTGGCAGACAATGAGACAACATTCCAGAGTGAAAGAACTGATAGATGCCAAGGTTCAGGCTGTTAAAAACCTGGGCATGCTTCAAAGTAGAATGTCCTTGGAATGGCTATCACAGTGCTTTTCAAACTAATTTTTACTTTCTTGTACCCCCTAAAACACTTTTGAAAAACTCTGAACCCCTTCAAACATATCTAAAATAGTGGCAAGGAATATATTACCTGATATATTATTTTGAAGTATTGAAAATTAAAGATTAATTTTAAATCTACTCTCCTAAATGAATCTTCAGTAATGTAATGATTTGATAATCGCCATCACCGACAAATTCAAGGCCATGCACTGTTTTTTAACATTGAGAAATTATTCATTGCATCTTTTTCTGTTTGAATTTGTGTTTCTATTCCATTTCTCCTGTAGAACTTTATGCTAATGTAACATATGCATATTTTTAATATCTTTAGTCATCTATTTCTCTGCTAAAAACATTTTAAATAAAACAACTCTTGTGATCATTTTTAATTAAACTTTTTATTTTGAGATAATTGTATATCCACATGTAGTTCTAAGAGATAGTACATTAAAAACTCTACATACCCTTACCTGTTGTCCCATTGTCTTCCAGTGGTAACACCAGCAAAACAATAGTACAATCTCAACATCAGGATATTAACATTGATACTGATCATGAGTTATAAAGTGTTAAAGGATTTATTCTCTATGAGTTATCTTTTCAAATGTGTGCTTATCCAAAATTGATCAAAATACCTTTTTTTTAAAAATGTTGATTAATAACTAGTAAACAAAATGAGGAATGCATGTTTTAATAAGTATGGCTTTTCTTCCCCAAATTAGTTCTTGTCTCTGTGAATGAATGTAATTTTTGCTACCTTGAAACAGGATTTCACACCAGTTACATTGCTTTTCTTTTTTCCTTCCATTGCTCTGAGTGCTGAGAAATTTGTTCAAATAATGGTGCCAGGTACAAAGTACAGGAAAAGAAAGAGCAAATGGGGAGTTTGGTCTAGATATGTTGAGTTTGGGATCTCTATAATCTGATTAGTCAGGGATTTTCACAGAAGGCAGGAGGAGGAACAGGATTCAGGGCTATACCAGAAACCTAAGGAGACAGCATTTTGAGAAAGTCCCCAGTGGCCCACAAATGCAGTTGCTGCAGAGAAATGAAATCAGTACAACTCATTTTGGCTAGGTTAGAGAAGAGTCTGTCACTCTTGGGCACAAAAGTTAGACACTTCAGAGTTTTCTGGACCAATCAGTTTTCTGCTTGTTCTAGGGAGCATTGCTACTGCCAGAGAACACTCAGAGATCCTGACTGGATCATTAGCAACATGCCCCAACATCCAGGAGACCCAAGAACTATGTGGGAGAGAACTTGAACCTGGCTCATAATGGGGGTTTAAACAGATAGGATCTTCAAGTGGTCCAGATAATGTGACCATTGTAGGAAAAAAAGTCTTTGAATGGTAGAGTGGCTTTGGGCTTCCCTTAGATAAGAACAAATGGAATCTTGAGCAGATCACCTCTCTGAGCCTTACTTTCCCATATATAAAATGGGGATAATAAGCACAAGAAAGAGAACCAGTAAATCGTAGCATCTCTAAAGTAATGGCACTGTAGGGAGCAGGGGCAGGTAAAAGCAGCAAAATTCGCTCAGAGGTAAGATACTTGTCCCCCATCTGGAACTTTTGTAGGAGTTCCCCAGGGCAAACCTCAGCTTCCAACCAAACTAGGGGATGTTTTATCAGTTGCGACACATTCATGCACGAGGTGGGTAAGCCAGCCAAGTGCTAAGAAATAGCCACAGATCTGACATGTGGGAAGTCTTCGGTAATCATAGGCAGATTGTTTCTGTGGTGTGCAGGTTCAGACTCCAGAGTGGGACAGGTGGAAGACTCTTCTGGCAGTAACCAGGAGCACTCTGGTACAAGCATGGCCGGACTAGAGTGAAACAGATTCTGTTTCACTAGAGTGAAACAGATTCTATCCCCAGTCCACCATTCTTCTCTGTACTATGCCAAAGCAGGATGATTCTCCCAGGAACTAAGGAGTGAACAAGATATATAAACTGGAGAGCATGTGTAAATATGACGAATTACAGAATCATTCACAAGACAAGCTACACAACAAGCAGCCAGAGGGTAGCTATTAGAGATTGTCAGAAGATGACATTCAGCAAATGGGATTATTCTGGGTGTCCTGGGGTTTTGAACAGGGAGCACTCCTGGATATTGAAAACTTTAGGCAAAATTGCCCTATGATGTGAATTTCTTACCCTGAAATTGGGGTGCTCCAAAGGTAGGTTCATGCATTTGTAAATAGAGGGAGTAAATAATCACCTTTTATGTGACAACTTGAAAGATCTCATTTACTGATATGTTTGTTTACAAATTTTAATTCTTTTAGAGACATTGTGTGAGCAGGGGGGAGGGGGAGAAGAGGAACAGGGAGAGGGAGAGAGGGAGTCCCAAGTAGGCTCCACATTCAGCACAGAGCCCAACATGAGGCTCCATCTTGCGACCCTGAGATCATGACCTGAGCTAAAAATAGTCAGATGCTTAACCAGTTAAGCCATCCAGTTGCCCCAAAGATTGCCTCTTTTAAAACATCCTTGGAGCCCAGAACAGAGCCTGACATAGAATAGATGTTCAATAAATGATGAATTAAGAAATGAATTTTTAAATATTCCCCATTCCTAATTTGTAGCGATTGAAATTCTGGTATGAGTGTGTGTGTGTGTGTGTGTGTGTGTGTGTGTGTGTGTGTGTGTGTAGCACTACCCTCATCCACAAGCAAAAAAGGATTAACATACTGTCTCTGATGCCTCAGTGATAACATCTTCCAGCTTTTATTAATCGGATTACTTTTCTTCCATGGTGTGGGGGTGGCTGAGAGCCAAGATACCCAGAAAGCCCTGCTTAACAAGAGGAATGGCATAGAGAGTATAAAGGAAGACAAGAGAATGACATCAGACTGTAAACTCTTCACCCTGTAGGCATTCTTGTCTTGGTTCAGTCTTGTCCCGAACAAGGATTTCCTTCTATGAGACCACAGGCTGTAAAACTAAGGAGCAAATACAAGATTTGGAAATGAATGGATTTGGGGCTGGTTTTATTAAAAGCTTACTTCTTTTTCTAGCTCCTTTGATCACTTCTTTAAAAAAAAAAATCTTCTGCATTTCTTTCTCTCCCTTTGTCTTTTCAGTCTACTTCTGCACTTTCTTCTCGTGCCCTGTCCCAGAGTGCTTCTTCCTTGAACTCCTACACATACTTTGATGGCTTTGTCCCTTCATTGTGGAGAGTGTGTTTGAAAGAGTGTATTTTAGCCAGTAATTGGAAGTAATTATGTAGGCACCTGCAGACAGCCCTCAACCTCTTTGTTATATGACCATATAACATTCGGCCCAAAAAATTTTACAGAACTGTTTTAAAGTCATTTCAATTTGTGTCCTTTCCTCAAACTGCCTGGTTGTTGTTGTTGTTATTTTTGATTTGTTCGTTTTGCTTTGCTTTGCTTTTATTTTTGCTTTTTTCTTTTTAAAAAGAAGTATCTTTGGGAATCATTCTCTACTATATGCCATTCTGGTGGTCTTATACTAATACTGGGAAAAGCCAGTTGGAACTTGGGGATGTAACATCACATTGGGACTTTGGCTCTCTGTTACTGAGATTTCATCTTTTAATCAGCAACTTCTCTTTTTTTTTTTCTTCCCCTGTACCATCCCCTAGACCACACAACAACCCTGTCTTATTGTTTTAGCTTGTCCCTTATAATCAAGGCTGAAAGGTCTTCTAAGACTGTATTTGTGCTCCCCCTGTCAGTCCATTAAGCAATGGCTCTGCCATATGTGGCCACCAATTGCTACGTCCAGGGAGTCCCATTCATACTTTGTTCTAAGTACAAGTTAGTGGTACTGATGTGAATTAATTTCAAGTCTCAGTATATACATTCAGGTATGCAAGAAGTGTAACTTTTATTTATTCTATAATTGAATTTTCTATTTTGAGCCCCTGCTTAGCTGGGTGGTAGACACTTACTCTTAGTCAGTTACCTTCTTTTTGCCCAGGACTGTATCTGACTCTAGAGATGGCTTTTGAATGCCAAGGTTATGGGGAAAAGGATACATTTTGTCAAGGATGCTGGTCATATGAGATGGTCATTGTTTCCATCACAGGATCCCACCTTTAGGGGATCTCTGGGAGGCTGTCTTTTAGCCATTTTTCCTCTAGAACTTGGGCTCTTACTCAGGAATCCATTCCTGGAATAAGGCAAGATCTCTCTGCTATTAGATCAATGTACCTGTTTTGAACCCTTTTACTGGGATATTGAAATAGAATATAGTGCACTTTACCTGGACCCATTGCCATCTGTATAGTCCCATTATTTCTTTTTTATTTCTTTTCTCTTCCTCCAGCTTAGAAGAATTTTTTTTCCAGCCTAAGGTGTGATGATGACATTGATAATGTGAGGCAAAGATCACCACCCTCCATTCTCCTACCATGTTAGCTAAACCCTGCATCCCATCAGGGCCCAAATAGCATAGGCTTTGAACTCTCACAGTCAGAAAAGGGCTTCTTTTTTTTTTTTTTACTTTTCACTGAATCTTATACCTCCTAGTGAGGATGAATGCAGAAGAGTCTGGCTTCCTGAATCGGCAGTGAGGTAAAGGGCCGAGAGCCACTAAGTTAAATGTGAGGATTTCCAAAATGTTGTCTTCCATTCACACTATTGCTTCAAAGTTTCCCCTGAGTAGGCACTCCTGGGTTTTGTCATCAGTTCCTAGGCAACCTTGTAGGACAGGTGTTGGGGAGGTGAATGAAGATAGTCTCATAGTGTCTTAGAGTGAAGTTTGCAGAATGACGATACTGTTGAAAACATATTGGCATGTCTTTCTTTTACTTCCTGTTTCAATGTAGTAAGTAAAAGCAGAGAATGCAAAGAAAGGGATTCAATTGTAGGAAAGGGAATCACATGCCCCTATTCTACCACCATATTTTTCCCCTTATTTGTGTCTTAGTTTTATCCTTTAAGATGAGGGGAAACAAAAAGGAATAGATTATTGGCATTACATCTGACCTACTTGCAAGGTCTATGAAGAATTACACTAACTGCCCAATCTTATAAGATATCCTTTCCATACGTGATCACTAATTTTAAGCTGTCACAAATGATTTTTGAATGTCTGTGTGTTGTCTATGGATTGAATGGACCTCTGTCTGTCTGTAACTTGGTCAGTCTTGTCTGTCTTCCAGGTGCCCATGGGTCTCAGGAGCAGAACAACATGGAAACAAAGCATGAGCAGTCTAGGGACAAATCAGAGCTTCTTGTGTGGAGATGTTTGTCTCCCTTCCCTGGCGATGCTTGGTTTTACTCTGGAAATCCTGCCCTGTTTGTGGCCAGACCCTAGACTTCCCATTTTCTTGATGAATGAAGATGGTTAGGAGGAAGCCAACAAGAGGTGGGGGCAAGTGAGCTTGTGTGGCCAGGCTGCATTATATAATTATAGTAATATTGACAAATGGTCTAATATACACTTGGGATTACTTTGTTCCAGAAAATAAGCTAAATGCTTATTTGTCTACATCATTATTTCAGTCTCCATAACAACCCTTTGAGGTAAGAACTCTCATATTACCATGAAACAAAGGAAATAGCCTTGAGAGCTTTTAAGGAATATTCCCGAAGATAAGGATCAATACATTTTCAGTGAGTGTCAACAGCCAAAGAAGGAGCCCATGTGACTCCAAAGGTTATCTTGTATGAGAGGCTCCTGTGCAGTGTCTTAGGACCCACCTGTGCCCACTCAGAGCCTGACCCCCGCTAGTAATGGACACAGAGGAAACTGTGGGCACAGCTATCAGTGCCAGAAGATGTTGCCCCCTTTTTAAAAAATTTAACATAGAATAGGAACAGGAAAGTAGCATTTTGTACTATCTTTTTATTATTCCTATTAAGTTGCTCCTGGAAAAGAATTGTAGATTTCCCTCAGCAGATGGGAATTCACAGCTCCTCAGACCCCCCTTGGTCAGACACAAAAAATAGAGAAGGCAAGAGTGGTTGTCATTCTGGGGACTCCGTTTTTTACTTATTATCTATGAGGTCTTGTTCCTTCTTAATGAAAAGAAGTTCTCACCTTCTTTTGTGATTTTTGGCAGCAAGTCTTTACACTTCACTCAGGCTTTGGTGTGAATACTTCTGTGTGTGGGGGGGTGGATTTTTATCAAAACATGAAAGAAATTTTTTTTTAATTTTATTTTTTCAGTGTTCCAAGATACATTGTTTATGCCCCACACCCAGTGCTCCGTGCAATACGTGCTCTCAATACCCACCACCAGGCTCACCCATCCTCTCACCCCTGCCCCTCCAAGACCTTCACTTTGTTTCTGAATCCAAAGTCTCTCATGTTTCATCTCCCTCCCCAATTTACCCCTGTTCCCATTTCCTTTCCTTCTCCTACTGTCCTCCATGTTACTCCTTATGCTCCACAAGTAAGTGAAACCATATGATAATTGACTTTCTCTGCTTGGCTTATTTCATTCAGCATAATCTCCTCCAATCTGGTCCATGTTGCTACAAAAGTTGGGTATTCATCCTTTCTGATGGAGGTGTAATATTTCCTTGTATATATGGACCATATCTTCTTTATCCATTCATCTGCTGACAGGCACCTTGGCTTATGAAAGAACTTTTATAAACTAAACCATGAAATAAATTAATGTTTCTCCTCTCCTACCCACATGAGTGTATGTGTGTGATTAAAACCCACTCCCTTAATAATTTCACAAGTTTATTTTAGTTGGAGTAAAGGGTGATTAGAAGAACAATGTGGGACCCCATGCACAAGGGAGAGGAAGGGGAGGGCATGAGGACCAGGAGGCAGTGAATCTGGATCACTGAATGTCTGTGGCTGCTTATGCCAGTTTTTCCCTTCCTCTCAAGCTCCCGAGAGGTGGGATTCTTGGAACACAGGCTACAAGGTGAGGATCTGTGATAATTCAAGTTTTTCTTCACATGGTATTATGATTATCTCACACAGTCCTGAATATTAGCTCTTAGCAGCACAGGGTGAGAATAGGAGGCAATCTTGATGGTAATCCTGGCTAGTGCCCTCATTTTGCAGATAACCTTGGAAGAGAGCAAAGCCAAGGTCATATAGCTAGACCACATTCCAAGTTCCTCAAGTTCTGATCCAGGGTGATTTCATAATTACTTGGGCTCTAGCGAGCAGAATTACTGTAAGAGCACCTTTGGCTTTTTCCTCAACATGTATTGGTGTACAGAGCACTTAATTCTCAGAATATACAGTATTCTACCTAATACATACATAGGAACTATGTAGTACTCTGTGTTCCATACAGTTATTTGGGGGCAAAAGTCCCATCTTTCTGGAAATGAAAAATTTAGCAGTGGATTAAAAAAGGTTTTGGGTTTTAATTAAAATTTAAGTGCTATGTGGCTAAATCTATATTGTCCTGTTTGGAGAACGTGCATTACAAATGCTATGGAGGAAACCCTGGTCACCTGTCATTGGTGTGGAAGAGATTTGCTGGCTATGTTGAAGATTTGCATTTTTATTCTTCTTCCGCTCCTTATAAATAAGCTAGTTTATTGAAAGGAGAATATTCTAGATTTGGAAATATCTCTTTTGGGGTTGAGGCAAAGACTTTAGGAGGTCAGAAAAACACCCACTATTATAATGACCACCCTCATATCCTCCTCCAGTGTTCCCAGGACCACACTCCCTTTCATCCCTCCTTCTCATTTTTGCCATGCCTTCTTCCCGGAGTCTCATTTCTGTTCAGCTATAACCCCTTTCTTTTTATTATTTTAATTAAAAATTATTTATTTATTTATTTGAGAGAGAGCCAGAGAGCATGTACAAGCAGGGAAAGTAGCAGAAGGAGAGGGAGAGGCAGGCTCCCCACTGAGCAGGGAGCACAACTGACTCTGGGCTTGATCCTGGGACCTTGAGATCATGACCTTGAGCCAAAGGCAGATGCTTAACTGACTCAGCTACCCAGACACCCCTTTAATTCCCTTCTCCTACCACTGGAGAAGATCCCAAGAAGACTTGGGATGGACTGACCATACATATGGGTAGAAAATAACTATTGATTGGGAGTTTTCTTTGTCTTTGGTAGTCTTCCATGAATTGTGCTCTAAGGAATCTAGTTCCCATATGTTAAAAGGTATTCTTTTTTTCTTAAGATTTTTATTTATTATTTGATAGAGAGAAACACAGCCAGAGAGGGAACACAAGCAGAGGGAGTGAGAGAGGGAGAGCAGGGAGCCCGATGTGGGGCTCGATCCGGGGTCTCTGGGATCATGACCTGAGCCGAAGGCAGTTGCTCAACCAACTGAGCCACCCAGGTGCCCCGTAAAAAGGTATTCTACCCCAAACAGATTCTGTGTTCAAATGAGTTTGGGAAGCAAAGGGTTACAGAGAGCTACTGCAGGGCTTTTCAGAGCCTGTAGCTCAACAATTCTCAGGCACTGCGTCAATCTGCAGGAAGTGGGTGTGTGGCATGCGACATTTTCTTAAGCCTACTTAACCATGGGATTCCACATGATTTAGGAAGAGCTAACTATTCCATGTGGATACTTTAACTTTATAGGTGAATTGTAGGCTTTCAAAGTCCTATTCCTGTCAGATTGGTTTTTTGAATCCAAACCTTGCTTAGAGATGGGAGAAGGGAAAGGAAGTTAAGTGTCTATAGGAAAAAAGGGTGTGGTGGAGGAAGCTCTAAAGGAGTGAAGGCACTTACAAACAACAGTGTGCTCTTAGAGCACATTTGTTGATGCAAGTAAAGGAGAGCTGAGAGCATAAAGGTGAATGAACTTTGGTGATGAATACTACTGTAATCGATGTAAATGTCAAGGGGTCAGCATCTTGAAATGTGGAAATACTGTATTTTGCTGGCTTTATTCACATACAGGGCATTCTGGCTGTTACTGAAATAGGTCTATTTTCAAATTACTTTATGTTGACATAATGATGCACTAGTGAAAGAAATATACAGAAAATAAATTTATAAAAGGAAAAAGGGTGAATGTTGGAGAATAAGAACTTCTACAGAAAGTGATAGAAATGATGCACAAGGGAGATAAGGTCTGGCTCTGTTTTAGATGTGAGAGTAAATAGTATATTTCAGGACAAGTCTTGGCATGCCTTGGTTAATGTCAGCCTATCTGAGTAGAAGGGAAGAAGCTAGAACATGAACTTGGAAACTGCCATTCATGGTAAAGTAGTCACTAAATGGGCAGGTTGAGTCACTTATTGCAAAAACCAGTGAGTGTGGCACCAGATACCCTATGATTCTGTTCTGCCCACAGAACCATTTATGCAGTTGTCTGTAGGGCATCACATAGAATTCAGGAGTGAGATGTAGTTCCTGGAATATGATCTTGTGAAAGAGAGGCAGGGCTATTTTGGGAGGTGGTGGAGGGGAAAGAGGGAAACTGCTGTACTCACTAGACTATTTTTATGGAGAGGGCTCAGGTGGGGTGAATGAAGCAAGTCTTGGGAATTGGGATCAGATCTGGGACAGAGGGGCAGATGCCTCCTGAAAACACAACCAGAGGGTTGATCCAGAGCTCTTGATGTGACCTGTTTCAGGACTTAGAGATAAGGATGAGGCCTAATCCTACCAATTTTTGGAGATGAAGAAGGAAGGTCAAGTGGTTTCAAACATGGGGAGAGGAAGGAAGCAGGGATTGGGAAACTGGGATTGGAAGGCTAGACACATAGAAGCTGGGGCACTTAGAAGTCTTTAGCTTTTCCTTTTGTGAAGTTACAATGATACCATTACTTTCATCCAAGCCTGGACTGGATCCAGTGAACTCTTCTCTGAAACACCTCCTCTAGTGTTTGGGGAGATTTGGGGGAAGCGAAGATATGTCATGATTCTGCAGTACCTCTGACATTCTGAATTGCGTGATCATTTACTTGGACTTGTCTTTTGTCTCAGTGGTTGTTGGCTCCATGTGAGTAGGGATCCTGAAATCAGAAGCAGCACACCTAAGGGTCATTACTAAACTTCTACCGTGTGCCAAATGCTTCATAAAACCCAAACCTACAAAAAACAAGAAGTAAGTATCATCTTCACTTTACAATCAAGTTGGGGTTCTAGAAGGTCAAATAGCTGTTCAAGAACTCAGAGCTGGTATGTGGAGGGTCCAGGTTCAGACCCAGACTTCTCTGGTTCTAAACCCCATATACTTACACCCAGATCAATGGGTCTCAAAAGAAGAAGTTTCAAAAACTACTGAGGCAGGGCTCCTGGGAGGCTCAGTCTGTTAAGTGTCTGCCTTTGGCTCAGGTCATAATTCCAGGGTCCTGGGATGGAGCCCCATGTCGGACCCTCTGCTCACCAGGAACCTGCTTCTCCCTCTGCCTGCTGATCCTCCTGCTTGTACTTTCTCTCTGTGTGTCCAAATACATAAATAAATAAATAAATAAATACATACATACATACATACATACATACATACATAAATACATAAATAAAATATTTAAAAAATCCTGAGGCATATATCCTTATCCTTGAATATTTGGATTCATTTCATCTGAGCTAGCATTTGGACATCTGTGGGGTTTTTTTGTTTGTTTTTACTTCTACATATAACTTTTTTTAATGAATTAATTATAATTTAAAAAACATAGAGTGGGGAATATCCATTTTCTTTGCTGTAATTGTACTAATTTACATCTCTACCAACAGTATAATGGATTTTTAATTTTTTCTTTTGTTTTAATTCCAGTATAGTTAACATGAAGTATTTACGGTAGTTTCAGGTAGACAAGATAGTGATTCAACAATTCCATACATCACCTAGTGTTCATCACAACAAGTGCATTCTTTAATTCCCCATCACATATTTTGCCCATATCCCCACCAACCTCTCCTCTGGTAACTATCATTTTGTTCTCTGTAGTTAAGAGTCTGTTTCTTGGCTTATCTCTCTCTCTCTCTTTTTTTTGTCCTTTGCTCATTTGTTTTGTTTCTTAAGTTCCACATATGAGGGGTGCCTTGGTGGCTCAATTGGTTAAGCCTCTGCCTTCAGCTCAGGTCATGAAACCAGAGACCCAGGATGGAGCCCCTCGTCGGACTGCCTGCTCGGCGGGAAGCCTGCTTCTCCTTCTCTCCCTCCTGCTGTTGGTTTTCCCTCTCTGGCTGGGTTTCTGTCTGTTAAGTGTCTGCCTTTGGCTCAGGTCATAATTCCAGGGTCCTGGGATGGAGCCTCATGTCGGACCCTCTGCTCACCAGGAACCTGCTTCTCCCTCTGCCTGCTGATCCTCCTGCTTGTACTTTCTCTCTGTGTGTCCAAAATCTTTACAAAAAAAAAAAAAGTTCCACATGTGAGTGAAATCATATGGCATTTGCCTTTTCCTGACTGACTTATTTTACTTAGCATTATACTCTCTAGCTCCCTTTATATTGTTGCAAATGGCAAGATTTCATTCTTTTTAATAATGAATAATATTGAATTCAACATTATTCAACATTATGAATAATGTTCCTGTGTGTGCATGTGTATATGTGTGTGTTTGCCTGTGTGTGTCTATGGGTGTATACAACACACACACACACACACACACACACACACACACACACACTCTCCCTTGTATGTATATATCCCATTCTTCTTTAGCCAGTCATCTGTTAATGGGCACTTGGGTTGCTTCCATAGTTTGGCTGTGGTAGATAATGCCGCTGTAGACATCAGGGTGTATGTATCCCTTTGAATTAGTATTTTTATAGGTTGGGGGTAAATACCCAGTGATGTGATTATGGGATAGTAGAGTAATTCTACTTTTAACTTTTTGAGGAAACTCCATAACTATTCCCCAGAGTGACTGTACCGATTTGCATTCCCACCAACAGTGAAAGAGGGTTCCTTTTTCTCCACATCCTCCTCAGTGCGTATTTTTTCCTGTATTTTTTATTTTAGCCATTCTGACAGGTTGGGATGATATCGGCTTCTAGTTTTGATTTGCATTTCCCTGATGTTGAGCGGTGTTGAACATCTTGTCATGTGTCTGTTGGTCATCTGGATGTCTTCTTTGATAAATGTCTGTTCGTTTCTTCTGCCTATTTTTAAGTAGGATTATTTGTTTTTAGGGTGTTGAGGTGTATGAGTTCTTCATATATTTTGGGTCTATTAGCCCTTTATCAGATATGTTGTTTGCAAATATTCTCCCATTCAGTGGGTTGCCTTTTAGTTTTATTGATTGTTTCCTTCACTGTGCAGAAGATTTTATTTTGATATAGTCTCAATTGTTTATTCACACTTTTATTTCCCTTGCCTCAGGAGGCATATCTAGAAAAATGTTGCTACAGCCAATGTCAGAGAAATTACTGTTTGTGCTGTCCTCTAGGATTTTTATAGTTTCAGGTCTCACAGTTAGGTCTTTAGAACATCTGTGTTTTTTTAACTCCACTAGATGATGTTAGTGTGCAGTCAGCCCTGAGAATCCTGGCCCTCTATCATGTCATGTTGTCTTTATTGCTACCCCTGGCTTCTAGTACTGCACTCATCTATGCTAGGGGTTAAAGACATGTTTATTGATTAGTTTAGAGGGTGTTTGTGACCAAAGGGAAGAAAAGGGACTGAATGCCACCAGACGTTCTAAAGTGTTCCCTTAGTGGCTGAAATTGAACATGGTGTTTACCAGAAGCCATAATTAAGGACCAGAGGGCTGCTATTCATTACATGCTGAGATGTTTTCTAAACTTTCCATTGCAGGTGGCGTTGTCCTCAACCCAGCCTATTATGGCATGCCTGGCCATACCAACATTATGATCCATGAGGTGGGACATGTCCTGGGACTCTACCATGTCTTCAAAGGGGTCAGTGAGAGGGAATCCTGTGATGACCCGTGCAGGGAGACAGTGCCATCCATGGACACGGGAGACCTCTGTGCTGACACTGCCCCTACTCCCAAGAGTAAGCTGTGCCAGGACCCAGAGCCTATCAATGACACCTGTGGCGTCACCCACTTCCCAGGGGCTGCATTCAGCAACTACATGAGCTATACAGGTACCAAAACAGTCTTGATGGGAATGTTTTCTATTACGATGACGTGGGAGCACTTTGTGGTTGGGGTGGGCTGTGGAGGTGTGCGAGGCGGAGAGGACTATGAGGTGGTCATTCATGCCAGAGAGTTGAAGTGTATTTATCATGGCATATCCTTTTTTCTCATGTCTTTGATGATTGAAGTAAAATATGAAGATATTAAGGGAGATGTCTTGTGGACTGGATTCTCCTCTGCTAGAGATGGAAAGAAGAGTACAATTTTATTTTGGATAGTTTAAAAAGGGGACAAAGCCGAAAGCTCTCTTGAGATTCCTTTGCCCATTAGGACTTGGTTATTCTTGTTCCTGCCCATGTTCTTATGGGATTCACTCTGAAGTACACTCAAATAGTGATGGGAAAAGAGGTTTCTGGGTCACGGTGGCTCTATGCTGGTTTTGAAGCTGGTGGTCAAGAAGATGAACCTGGTTAATTTTAAGCTCAAGATCAGGATTCCTTTTTATTTTGTTACTTTTTAAAGAATCAGATTAGCTTCCTCCAGCATTAGTCACAGGCTGATTCTCAGCTTGTCTAAGAAAAAAAAAGAGCCTCATTTAAAAAATGGTGCTACTCTCCTGGCCCCGGGAACAATCCTATTATTTGGTCTTGTTATCCTGGATTATGTCTCTTCCTGTCCTCTTTCACCTTCCTCCTTTCTGGCAAAAAGTAGTACTAATCATAGTCTCTTGATAATGGACTCCAGTTTATCCCGACAAGTAAGGGCTGATTTGATTCAATGATTTATTCTAAAGAGAAGGAAGGAAATGATTTTTCAGTAAGGTTCAGGGGCTTGTTTGTTGATAAATTCTAGGACTATTCAATCAATCAACCAATCAATCAATCAGTCCATACATACTACATACATACATACAAAAATAAATCCCAAGACCTTGGTCATGCCTTTGAAGGGAAGAAAAGAGTGGTGAGCTTGTCCTGCTTGTGACTCATCAGTATGTTTCCACCCAAGTCTCATTTTGGTATATAATTCAGGTGCATTGAATTCATGAGGACCAGCATCCCTACATCCCCCAGCTAGGACCCAGTGGCCCTTGTCAGGGGAGACCAGACAATGGGGTGCAGAAGGCAGGGCTGTCAAAACATCTAGGAAATGGGGAAGTATTTCGCAGGCGTATTCTCATTTAAAAAGGCCCTCACACTAAGGTAAGGGGCTTTTCCAGCCCTATGAAAAGTATGTCTAACAGGAGGATGTTGCACTCTCCAAAAATAAGGTTGGGACCTCCATTCCCAGTCCTACTGCACCCTTGATGTTTTGGTTCGCTCTTTCCTTGAGCATCTCCACTGAATCCCCCCTAACCTCGGTAGAGTCAGGCTTAAAGCAGGTGTCTGCAACTCAGTAAACAGGAATAAAAGACCATATGCTGAAACACTGCCATCTTGTGGTTTCCTGAATAAGTAACCTTCAGCTAGGAGCAATCTTCTACCCCAGGGCACGAGTCTTACTTAACCCTGGCTCAGCCCAGCCGCCGGGTAATGTTCCTGCTTTAGGGATAAGCAAGCATATTCTCTGCCTTCTCTTTCCCACTTGCAGCTTAGATACTCTCTGGAACAGAAAACATTTAGTCATTTGGCAAGTATTCACGGAACCCTGTGAGTGTGAGGCATTGTGTTGGGTGCTAGTGACTTAGGGCACAAGCAAGGCAGACCTTCCCCCTGCCTTGGTGCTCTTTGCAGGTTGAGACCTTTATCTCCCGTTCCTTTTTCTTTTCTTTTCTTTTCTTCTTCTTCTTTTTTTTTTTTTTGTCTCCACAGATGATGACTGCACCGACAGTTTCACCCCAAACCAAGTGGCCCGGATGCATTGCTATTTAGATCTTGTGTATCAGCAGTGGGGGCAAAGTCGGAAGCCTACCCCCATTCCCATCCCACCCATGGTCATTGGGCAGACCCGCACTTCCCTCACCATACACTGGCTTCCTCCAATCAGCGGGGTTGTGTATGACAGGTGAGAGAGGCGCTTGTCACGGACAGGTGGGGCCACTCTGTGTTCTCTGTGGCATTTCTTATGCATGAGAGGAAGAATGTGAAGTGAGGGGAGCCCCAGTTTGGAATGATTAACACATGCACCACTGCTCAAGGCTGACCCCCCATCCTGCTCTGTCTCCATCTCCTTAGTGGAGCCCACAGGGCTCTCGGGCAAGCCAGTGGCTCATCACGTGTGCTCACTCCTTAGGGAGGAGCCTGGCATGTGTTTCCTTCAGAATGTCACAGCTGGCAGGCTTCCAGGAGCCATGAAGAGGTTGACAATTGTGATAAAAAGATGACCTGACAAAGCGGAGGTGGCCTTTGCTACCTGTCCAGGTCAGCCATTGCTGAGGAGCAGACACCTGTTCCTTGCACAGTGGTGTTGGGGGAAGGCAGGGGAGGGGCCTTCCTTCAGGCGGTTCCGGGGGGTGGGGCTTCCCCTCTGGGACAGGCTGTGTACAGGGCTTTCTTTCATTGGCTTGTGTGGTGTTTCTTTCTTTCTGTTTTTAAGATTTTATTTATTTATTTGACAGAGAGAGAGATCACAGGTAGGCAGAGAGGCAGGCAGAGAGAGAGGAGGAAGCAGGCTCCCTGCTGAGCAGAGCGCCTGATGCGGGCCTCGATCCCAGGAACCTGAAATCATGACCTGAGCCGAAGGCAGAGGCTTAACCCACAGAGCCCCCGGGCGCTGCTCTGTGGCGTTTCTGATGCCTTCTCTGCTCCCTGTTGTACCTGGTGCCTGTCCCACTTGGGGCCCGCTGCCTTGTGGAATCATTACCCGTGTATTCGCCTGCTCACGCCGCTCGCCCGCAGCTCCTTGGGGAAGGACCGTTCTTTGCATCTTTCTCTGGGCCTGCCACAATGGACACCTGATCCATGTTTTTTAAAGAGAGTCATTATATCTAAAATTCACTCTTATCTATCCTTTGCATATCGGTATGCATAAATACGAGGGAAAGTTTTGTAAAAAGGGGAAAAGGTAGGAAAAGCAGCACATTGGACCGCAGGTGGGAGGATGGGGAATGTGGTTTCCCTGAGCAGGGCCTGAACTCCATCTAGGTGGCTGGTACAGGCTCTCCACTTTCCAGCCCTGCCCCTGTGTTTGCAGTGACAACGGTGGCTCTCATCTCTTTGGTCCATCTTTTTTTTTTTTTTTTTTTCTTTGGTCCATCTTTGTGTGAAGCGTTGTGCGGGGTATTTTAACCCTCAGGTGTCTGAGTAAATCCTTGAGGTGAGCACAGCTACCATGTGAGTGAGAATTCCAAGGCACAGAGAAGCACTTGCTGACCAGCCCAAGACCCCACAACTGAATAGAGGCGGTGGCAGGGCATCCACTGGGATCAGAATCAGGAAACCCGGAGTAGATTATTTATTTGACCTTAGAGGTTTCCCATTTAGCAGGCAGATAGCCCCTCTTCTACGTGTCACACTGCCCCTCTGGGTGTCAGGCCCTGGCCACGGAGCTGGATGTCCCTGGAGCACTTTTCCATGTTCTCCATCTTTCCTGGAAGCCTGGAGAGACCACAGGGAGAGAAGACAGGGAGAGACAGGGATGGGAAGAAGGTGGTGAATCCTTTTCTAAAGTGGTATGCCCAGCCTTCTGGGTCTTGGTACCTGTCCTCGATACTTCGATGTATGCTTAGTGCTTGACATCACTTAGAACTTAACCATCCTACACAGCAGTTCTGATTGTCACCAACACCCAGGCTTTCATGGGCTCCATCTGTGAGTCCACAAGTGGGATGTGTTTAAGATTCCTCTTCCTGCAGAGGGTGACCCTGTGAGGTTCCAGTCGGACTGGCCGAACAGTAGGTCCTCTGCGGGCATGTGCAGACTGCAGTGTTATATCAGTTTATATAAGACATGTAAACAGTTTAATCTCTCAGTTCTCCCTCTGGTACAAACGTTACGATAAAGCAGACATCAGCACTGGCATGCTGTGAGTCTGTTGGCAGAAAAGGCTATAATTTGCTTCCTTTTCTCAGCTAGGTGGGCCCCAGTGTGGAGGCCTCCCAACATGTGTGTCGGGGGGACTCACGTCACACACCCAGCGATTTGTGTCATGCCTGGAGTTCTGTTTACTCCTCCCCAGTCGGTATTTGCAGTTCTTATGTCAGAGAGGAGCCCAACCACGCACTCAGCAGCGGCCCCAGAGAGGCCAAGAACATCAAGGAAATGTGGTTTGGAGTTGTGTCCGCACTAGAAGTGGGTGCTCACCAGAGGCAGAGGCTGGGTTAGCTGCACCTCTTCATTGCCAAAGTACCGGACACGTGAAGGGTTTGGGGGAGCTTGCTCAAAGGAATGAAGGAACTTGCTGTGACCTTAGACAACTGACTTAATCTCTCTGAGCCTGAGTGTCCTCATGTATAAACACAGAGTTCTTGTAGGGATTAGAGATAATTTATGAAAAGCACCTAGTGGCACAATGCTAGGCAGATGAGGTGCTTAGAAATGGGAGCTGGGCAAAAAACGGGAGCTGGTAACATAATTATTACCTCTATTTACTGATTATATTCTTTTTCTAGTATATTACAAGCTATTCGTTTTCTCTTTCTACCTTTGGGAGAACTTGACTTGCTGTCTTCATTTTCAGATGTGTCATTCACAGTTGGGCTCCTAAAAAGATGCAAAGTATTAGAGGGGAGCCTCAGCTCTCCTTGTTATTTAACAGATAAAGGGCTCTTTGTAAACTGTACTAGTAGTCTCCAGGATGCCCATAAAACAAGCTCTCGCAGAAGGGCTGCTGAGGCCAGTCCCTGTGCTAACTGCTGGGCACAGAAAGAACAGAATTTGGTCTGGACCTGCTGACAGGCAAAGGAGAGAATGGGAGTGAGTGGGATTTTCAGTGCTACAGAGCAATGCCCCAAGACAGGAGCCAGAAGCTGTGGTGGGTGTGTAGAGGAGAGGGTGCCCACCATGCTGAGGAATAAAGCTAAGTGCCGCTGCAAAGGTTACATTTGACTTTTTTTTTTTTTTAAGATTTTACTTATTTATTTGATAGAAAGAAACACAGCTAGAGAGGCAACACAAGCAGGGACAGTGAGAGAGGGAGAAGCAGGCTTCCCACCAAGCAGGGAGCCCAATGTGGGGACTCCGGGATCATGACCTGAGCTGAAGGCACACGCTTAACGACTGAGCCACCCAGGTGCCCATGAATGGGTTTTGAAGGATGAGTAGGAGTTTGCTAAGTAGAGAGCCTTGAAAAGGCTATTTGTTGGGAGAGAAAAAAGCATGTTTCACATGTATGATATATTTGAGGAATGGTCATTTTTCATTGTGCTGGGAACATATGTTCGAAGAAGAGCTCAAGTGAGTAAGGCTGGAGTTAAGAAGTGAAGAACCTTGGATCATGGTAAGAGATCTGGATGTATTCCTCATAGGTGCTACAGAGTCAAGGGGCATCCCATTTCATACGACTTTTATTTTGTATATGTGATTTAAAGTAGGGAGTTTAAAAACAGAAGACCACATAAAGCTAATAACTTTACTCTGAAAATTGCTGTCTGTTTTAGTTGAGGGAATGTAGGGAGCCTTTTGGATGACTTACTGAAAGTCAGCCTAGTAAGGAGTTTTGTGTTGAAAGATTCAGATTATAATTATTTTGTGTTGAATGTTCTTGGGATAGAGGTTGCCCACTTTCATCTCCACAGGCTTCCTTTATGACTTAGTTAAATTATTCTGCTTCATAACCCTGAGATTTTCATGTCACTGTGAATTTTTTAAAGATGAGGTCTATACAAGAGGAAAATGAGTTGAGAAATATTTATGTTCCCAGGTACCCCCTAGGGCCTCACTACCCATCACCGCTCTCCACCCTCAGAGGCCTTCCAAATTTCGTGATCCCAGTTCATCCTACCACTACCCCTCACCTCCCTTTCTTCTTTTTCTTTGCAGGGTCCCAGGCAGTGTGTGCGGTGCCTGCACTGAAGATGGGACATTCCATCAGTATGTGCACACAGCTTCCTCCCGGCGTGTGTGTGACTCCTCAGGGTACTGGACTCCAGAGGAGGCTGTGGGTAAAGGACCATAGTTTTTGGGTTATACTTGGTGGCTGTTGAGAATGGGGGTGGGGGTAAAGGGTGGAATGGTGGCACAGTGAGAAAAAGGTAGTGTGTGTGTGTGTGTGTGTGTGTGTGTGCAATGTGTGCGCTCACATGTACATGTGTGTGATTTGCTGGATGTCTCCAGGGGCCTGGGAAAGATTGCCTGATACCTTTGTGTGTCCCTCATGTGCTTAGCATGGAGGCTCAATGGCTGTGGTGAAGCAGAGGTCAGGGTAGAGGACAGAGGGATGGAGAAGACAGCTGAGCTCAGCGGCTGACTTCAGGGGGAGAGCTCAGGCGTTCCATGTTACGCACACCTACTGGCCCATGGAGCAGCCTTGCCACATAACAGTGTAAGCTGATCTCTATCGGGAGAGTAATAGAGAACACATGGCAAGGAACATCGATGCACGGCCCAAGCTGGTCTGGGTGGGGGTGGGGCGGACTAGGTGTTCCACACTGATCGTTCTCATCTATGTTATTTTATGAGTCTGTTAATCACTGGGACTGGTTGTGCTTTGGATGTGATTTTAGTTAGACTGTAGGAGGGGGGAAATGTTTTTAGCTGTCCCTTTTCTTCCTGTTCCTCACCCCACTTCTCAGTTAATATTCACTCACATGTATATCAAGGCCTCTAGGACAAATTAAAGTGTGAATGTTATCACAGTTTAAGTCTAGATGAGTTTTAGCACCTCCTGTTGAATGGCTTGGTGTCTTCTATGACCACCGTCTTCAATGTTTACCTAGTTATCATCTTTTTCCTTCTCTTGTATTTATTAAGATCCTAAAAACTACTTAGTAAGATGGATTGGACACAGTCCTATTTGAGTTAGTTTGCTGTCTTGATTATGACCAAAAAAAAAAAAAGAAAAGAAAAAGAAAAAGAAAAAAAGAAAAAAAAAAAAGAAGGACATTGGTTTTAGAGTCAACAGTGTTTGTGAAATGTCCCCTTGAGCTCCCAGTTCCTCAAATGGCAGGAGCCTCCAGGAGAAATTGGGACGGAGACAATGTACTCAGTTTTGACTGACCATATGGAACTTTTTTCAAATGAGAATTTTCAAGGAAGAATGGAAAGTGACTATAAAATTCACATTGGTATTGTGTTGGACTCATTTAGAGATTGCCTTTTCATAAAAGGCCATCTCTGTGGCAAACAAATTGTCCTGCACTAGGGTTCTAACGCCCATTCAACAACCTGGCCCTGTACTTAGAGTCTCTTTTTAATTCTCAACAGAATTTAAGGTTATGTCATAGAGGTGAAAGGAATTAGAAGTTCTGGGTTCTGGGTGCCTGGGTGGCTCAGAGGGTTGGGCCTCTGCCTTCGGCTCAGGTCATGATCTCAAGGTCCTGGGATCGAGGCCCGCATTGGGCTCTCTGCTCAGCAGGGAGCCTGTGTCCTCCTCTCTCTCTGCCTGCCTCTCTGCCTACTTGTGATCTCACTCTGTTAAATAAATAAATTAAATCTTTAAAAAAAAAAAAAAAGAAGTTCTGGGTTCTAATTGTGTCTTGAGGCAAACCAGGTCAACTTTGAAGGCCTGCACTTCATGTCTTAATGTGAGATCATAATAAAAACTTTCTGAGACAACACTGTTGTTGGGGTGGCTTCCAAGGGCTTTTACTCTGCTGATTTTGGGTAATGGCTATTGGAAACTACTGCTAAGAAATACTGGTCTTCCTTTGTTTTGAAAAGATGGAGAACCAAGTCATATTTAAAATATACACAACGAAGGCGATTGAATCCCCAGCAGAGTATGCACAAACACATGTATCTACAGATATGATCTAAATATACCTAATGACACTTACCAGCCACCTTCTAAAATGCTATGCAGAATAGGAAATTGAACCAGACACATTCCCTGCTTAAATGTCATCTTTCTGGAGAGAATTTCCCTGGCTCTATAATCTAAAAGAGACTCTAGTTCTATGCCTTCATTCTCTAGTCTTTTATCCTTCTTCATTTTTCTTCAGATGCCATTGCTACTTTATCAATTTAGTTTTGTATGTATCACCCTACCATAAGCATTATGAGGGCAGGACCTTTCTCTTTCTTATTTGCCTCTCTATATCCAATGCATACATCACTGCTAGGTGCAAAAGAGATACACAGTCGATTTTTGTTGAAAGGATGAGTAAATGAATGAATGGATTCGTAATAGAGGCAAGAGATGATAAGGCCTGTGAGATGTAATACACACACACACACACACACACACACACACACACACACACACACTTGAACTTGTTCTCTCTGGGCTTTGAAATATTCTTTATTTTCCAAATTCTGAAGAGCTAAATAATTCTATTTATGTTCCCAGGGAACACTGTATAGCTCTTCTACACTATCCTAGTAAGCAGCAGGTTATTATTTTATAAATGTGGAAATTGAGGCTTTATAAAGACTTGCCATGGTCACACACCTAATGACACAGCACCAATTAGAGTATCACTCTGCTGATTCCTAACTTAGCACTTTTTCCAATTTCCTCTTATGTGATATGAAAGAAAAACCACTTGATAGATGATTTTTCACAGAACCAAACTTAATACAGTTGCAATATTTGACTTTTTACCATCTCATTTTTACTTAGCTACTGAATCTCCATTTTTTTTCCCACTCAAGAATACATGTTTCTATTTCCTGCCTGCAATTTCTTCCATGGAGTGACCTAACTGCTCACACATACCCAAGCTAAAAGGGAAATGTCAATGTGTGGTTTTAAAATTTGGATAGCAATCAGTTGGAAGGGCTGCTAAGGTGTGATCTTAGGGAACAAAAAAAGTTTTGTGAAGAGCCTAGTCAAACAGAATGTGATGACACACTAAAACAAACGTTGGCCTTATTTATAAGTAAAACAGGGTTTCAGAAGCAGTGGTTTATCATAAATTATTAATAAACTAAGTACAAATAATTCTCCTCTGCTCAAGGACTTTTGAAGGACATGACTCACCTTCTTTGCCATCAGCCTCATGTTTCCACCTGGGATCTGGGCCGTCCCATTCCTGATGCCTTGCTAGCCTTCTCTTGGTAAAGCCATCCTGTGGAGGGGCTATGGAGCAAGACAGAATCCTTTTACATTGTTACACCTTTGTCCTCCCTAGCGCTTAAGCTCTAACCCACTCAGCTGACCAACTTCAGTAGGCATTAGGTCAGAGCTCTCTTCCTCATTCTTCTTTCTGGCTGCTCATAAGAGCTACTTATTTTCAGACTTAATGACAGTTCCTAATGCATCTGTCTTTCTGTTCATCTTCCTCAGGGCCTCCAGATGTGGACCAGCCCTGTGAGCCGAGCTTGCAGGCCTGGAGTCCTGAGCTTCATCTGTACCATATGAACATGACGGTCCCCTGCCCTGCGGAAGGCTGTAGCCTGGAGCTGCTCTTCCAGCATCCGGTCCATGCTGACACCCTTACTCTCTGGGTCACCTACCTCTCCATGGACTCCTCCCAGGCACTCTTTGATATGGAGGTCTTGCTGGAACACCAGGATTCTGTGCATCTGGGCCCCTTAGACACTTTCTGTGACACCCCACTCACTATCAAACTACATGTTGATGGGAAGGTCTCAGGGGTGAAAGTCTACACCTTTGATGAGCGGATGGAAATTGACGCAGCTATGCTGACTTCCCAGCCCCACAGTCCCTTGTGCTCTGGCTGCAGGCCTGTGAGGTACCAGGTTCTCCGTGAGCCCCCATTTGCCAATGGCTTGCCCATGGTGGTGACAAATCCTCACAGGAAGTTCACGGACGTGTGAGTTGGGCAGTAGGGCTTTTTAAACCCTGGGGCTTCCTGGGGTTCTGGGAGTGGGTTTTGCTTCCCTTTCCCCCCACATTTTTTCCATTCTGACATGCCTTTAGTTGGATAAATGTTCAGATCTCAGAGAAGATTTTATTCTAAAGTAGCATATCTGAGATGAAGAAAACTATTTCCCGGAAAGGGGCAAAGAGGTGTTCTGACTATTATTGCCATCATTAGGACTATGGAAGAAGGAGGTTCTTCTATGAGGAGCTTTTGCTGGGCTGAAATTATTTGCCACAAATCAGTTGATCAGAGTCAACTTCTGTCTGGTGATATAGTTGAATTTCTGATTCCTTGCTGTAATGTTTGGATAATCTGCCACAGCTCCTTTGACGTTTGAGGATTATAGTCAACTCTTCCGTAGCTAAGCAAGGAAGACAAGGGTCCTACAGACCCTGCTTCATTTCAAGACTCTTTCCTGATGTGTAATTCATGCATCCCTCTCCTTCTCCGTCTCTGTCTCTTTGTCTCTCTCTCTTCTAACTCCCTTTTTCCTCTTTCTTTTGTTCCTTCTATGCTTAGTGAGTTCTGCCATCTTCCTGGCACTGTGTGCTCAGTGGTAGGGATACAGACTAAGGTAGGGTCATTGGCTCAGAAGAGTTCAAGGTCTAAAGTAGGAGGTTACTATCTCCAAAGGCAAATTACCCCTGCCTCGTCATTCTCCTCAGAGACTTGGGGGTAAAAACAAAAGTTTTATTGAAAGTGCTATATTAATTTTTGGTGCACTGGAAATCATCAAAAAATGAAGTGAGTTAAACCAGCAAATGCTGTTTTTCATGATTCTGTGGGTTGGCTCTCACCAAGACTGGCATGGCCAGGGTAGATGGTCTGGGACAGCCTCATATACACACTGGGGGCTCAGCTCAAATGGCTGGAGTGGCTGGGAAGATGAAGACCTCTTTTCCCTATGACCTCTCATTCCCTGGGAGGTTTCTGTGGGCTTGTGGTGGTGGTGGTGGGAGGGCTCCAGCAGCAGGGAGGACAAGTCCCCGCATGCTCATACATCACCACTGATAACATTCCTCTGGCCGCAGGAAGTCACACAGCCAATGCCAGATTCAAGGGGTGGCAAAATGACCCCTGTCTCTTGATGGGAGGAACGACAAAGTCACACTGCAGTCTATCACAGCTACGCAAAAGTCGAGGGCATTGTTCACTTGGAGCTTAACTACATTTTTCTCTGTATACTCATTCTCTGAACCAGAATAAGAACACCATGAAATGGACACCAAGCTAATGCAGATGAAAGGAGTGGCCATGGGACAGAGCTTAAAGCAAACACAAGTTTTTGAGCTCCTTTAATAAGGCAGTTATAAAATGACATTTGGCATCTAGCCTGATGTGCACACACACACTCATACCCAGACACATGTGTATATGCACACGACCTTTGAAGTCAATAATATCCCATTTTTGTGGATGAGAAAACTAAGGGTTAGCCTTAATTTGGTTGGACAGAGCTAGTCATGGCAGACTCAAGATTAAAATCCAATTTTCCGAGTCTCATTTTGGTTCCCTTTCCTTAATGACACACTGCATTTTATAAGTTTAGATTACTGAAGGTTGGGCTACCTGCTGCTCAGTTTTCTCCACAGGAAGTGTAAACATGTTTTGTCCAATCCTTTCCCAGCTGCAGGGCGGGGTAAGTCTTTGATATGTGGCAAGATGAGAAACCACCCAAAAAGGGAAGTTGTTGAAATTGATGGGAATATGAAATTGGTTTTGCTACTCCCATGAGAAGATTGTTTCCCTAAAGAAAGCTGATGTGGAAATTTAAAAGTCTTTAATATTTAGGTGTATTTCCTATAAAATAACTAAAAGCCAGTGCAGAGGTTTTTAAAGATGATTTTGAAACCCCATTACATTTCCTATTTGCTGTTTGCAGCATCAAGTGAGAGAGTGGAGGCTTTGTGGCTGAGCTGAAGCAGCTGTTAAAGAGAGGGTCTTGGCAGGAGGTTCGTGGTGGCCATCGAGGCAGTCCCGACAAACTTCTGAGGTCCTCCTAAGTTGCTCCCATTCTCGGTTGACTTTGGTGGTTGTTTTCGAATAGGGCAGGCACTGGACAAGAGGAAAAGGGAAGAAAATCTGTTTGGAATAGCAGTCCCCTTCTTGAGCCCCTGACCTCACTTACATGTTCACTGTCTCTTGCTCTCCACCTGATCAGTGTACTTGGGTTCCAGAGAGAATCTGATAAACTCCTTCCAGCTGTGATGCCAAGCAATAAAACTCCACTCCTGGCATCGCTGCATTTTGACAGGTTGGGGGGGGGAGGTAATTGAACAGATTTCCAGCTGTAGGATTTCTGGCATCCCCAAAATGATGGTGAAGGTGTTCTCACCTCCTTCTGGGAAAGTTCATCCTTACCTCTAAGGACCCAGTCTCTTTAAGATAAGAATTCTCTTGAGATATGAGAAAACCATAGTCCACAGACCCAGGAATGGTCTTATTGCGTCCGAAAACGCAGCTTCCCACTTCAGTTTCTGTGATGACTTCAGATACAGAAGACTAGTTGCTTGTTGATTTTTTTTTTTGACACAATAAAGGTATACTGGAAATGCCATCCTCCTAGACCGTGCAGGCCCATTAGTTAATTTGGTGATATTTATTGCACAATCACTATGTAGAACGTCCTGGAAATGCAGAAACCAATGTGCTTCCAAACATTCTGCTGCTGTGTGAGACTCTGTGCCCTGATCTCGGTTCCACATAATGTGACAGATGTTTAACTTTGATGTTCCCCATAAAGTATCTTCCAAGTTCCTGTAAGCCAACCACAAAGAATCCAGGGCACCGTCTCACTTTCTGGATGTAGTGGTCACGGCTCATTGGTTTCCACAGGGAGGTCACACCTGGGCAGATGTATCAATACCAAGTTCAAGCTGGAGCTGGGACAGAACTGGGAGAAGCGTCGCCTCCACTGAGCCATATCCATGGAGCTCCTTACTGTGGAGACGGGAAGGTGGCAGGGTGAGTATCAGGTGCCTGAGAATGTGTGAGCAAGAATGCCCTCCCTGGCTCAGAGCAGCAGGGTTCATCTTAAGTTTTAATTTGACTTGTTCTGGAAACTGGGGGCACTGTGTGAGTCTAGCATTAAACAAGATCTAGGACCTGGTAGAGATCTTGAGAGGTCACCCACGTCTTTGTTAAGGAGAAGCTCAGTTTCATTTAGAACTCACCCACAGAGTCCTGAGATATGGGGGCTGATTCAAGGGTGGGGGGCAGCACTTAAGGTTTCAGAGGAAAACTGCTGGGCAGTGATTAAGAGGGTTGATAGGGGAGATGGTCCCTTGTCAGATGATGCTAAAGACAATTTTAAGGTATCCTTCAGACCAGTGGCCCATCTTATGCTACTAAGGAGCTATGTGACCCGAGGAAAGTCAGGATAGCCTTTTGAGCTTCACCGGCTCCTTTGGTCCCTGGAAGACCTCACTGTAATGTAATTTATATCCATTCTATAAAACCACCAAGGTGAAGATGAAATCAGTATTTTGGTTTCTAAATGTACCACGTTCCTTTTTCTGTTGCCCTTTCGTGATATTGGCTTAGATGACTAATTCACTCTGTTGTATCTGGAACTGTCCCAAATCTAGCACAGAAGACTCCCATGTCCCACCAGGTACCTTATATTCATCTGAATTGAATGCTCACCAAACCTAGTTTGTTAGTGATATAGAGCTGGGGGAGTAAGAGGCTGGATGCCCGGGCACTGTGATTTGTCTTTGATTCTGCATCCTAATGAGAGCATCTATTTTAAATTTCCCAGAGTAGGTGAAAAGTCATGGTATCCTGAGGCCCTCACAGAAAGACTTCTGCAGGCTTTCTTGGGATCCCCTCCCATCATCTAGCAATCAGGAAACACTGCCTCTTCTCTTGATCTTCTAAGATCTTTAACCTTTGGCATAAGCCAAACCTTGCTAACACCCAGACCTTACTAGCTGGCCCCCACCTCTGCCTCACCGAGTCTCAGCTTTCCAGCTGCCTTCCTCCCTCTCAGCGGGGGATGCCTCACCTACACTCAGAATACCTCTGACTGCGGTCTGCCTCTAAGTCTGCCACCTGCCGCTTATAGTGTTTTGGGGGGGCTTGGGTACCATTACCACCAAGCCAGAGCCCTCCTTGAGCAAAACACTCAGCCCTCTGTTGTAGCCTCCCCTCCAGCGCTTCTCTGATAGAGGCCACCTTGAGGCCCCCGGAAGCCACATCCGCCTGGGGCACGCAGGGCCGAAGAGCCGTCTTCCCAACTTGCTCTTGCACATTGTTTCCTGTGCCTTGAAACAGCTTCACCTGAAGCAGCAGCCACTTAACTAGATTCCTCATCCAAATGCTCTTTTACACTTCTATCTTCCCGCTCTGTAAATAGTCATGATTTGTTCTGCCTCCCAGCGGGAAGGGATCTATGAATGGTAGGTTTGTCTCAGCTGGAGGCCCTCCACAATACACACAACAAGGAGAGACACGATATCCCACTGTTTTAAACTTGAGAAATGTATAGATTCAATCTAAGCGAATCACAGTTCCCCCAGAAGTCATTCCGAGACTCTCCTGTGAATAAAGGTGTCTGTGACGCAGAGTCGTACTGCAGTAAGGCTACCAAAACAGGGAGTGCGCCGGACTCGCGGGCTGCATTCCTTTGGAAGTGATCATCTCAGTCTGCCCAGTGTGGCACATCTCAGCCATGTCGAGCCTTTTCAATGTGGCAAATGCAGCTAAGAAATGGACTTTTATTTAATTTTAAGTGATTTAAATTTAATTTAAAAACTTCATTCAGTTATCAGAATACTTTTAAGTATATTTGGAACAACTTGGGTAGGTGACCCTCAATACAGGTTAGGTGTTTGAACTCAGACGTATTTTAAGTGAAAAATGCACGTCAGATATCAAAGGCATAGGATACATAAGAAAGAATGCACTGTGCTTCATTGAGAATTTTTATACTGATTACATACTGAAATGGCAATATTTTAGATATGCTGGGTTAGATGACATGTGGTGTTAAAACTAATTTCACCTGTTTTTTGTTTTTTTTTTAATGTGACTACTAGAAAATCAAAGATGTTATCTGTGGCTCTCCTGTTTCCCTGGGCAGCAATGCAGGGGAGCACACACCACATGCTTGCATTAGCTGTTGAGATTATCTTCAAAATAAAAATGAATTGGAAGTTTCCTTAATTTCTTCAATCATATTTTTCATAGCTTTGTTTATCTTTTCTCCATGTACAGCCTACCATTTAAAATATCATTATAGGGCACCTGGGTAGCTCAGAGGGTTAAAACCTCTGCCTTCAGCTCAGATCATGATCTCAGGGTCCTGGGATCAAAGCCCACATAGGACTCTCTGCTCAGTGGGGAGCCTGCTTCCTCTTCTCTCTCTGCCTACCTCTCTGCCTACTTGTGATCTCTCTCTGTCAAATAAATAAATAAAATCTTATAAAATATCATTATATAATTGCATTTATAGCATGCTTTTAGTTCACTTTAAAGCATTCTCATATCTAATTACTTAGTCTTTACTCCATCCTCATGAGGAGTATACTTTAAACGAGGGTTAGTTAAAACACATTAGCATGCCAACACCCTTTACCTACTTGAGTTAAAGTATGTGTCTGTTTTGGACATGGTGCAAAGGCAAGAAGAAAAAATGGCAACCCTCAATCCATTTTTTAAAAAAGATTTATTTATTTATTTGAGGGAGTGGGTGAGAGAGAGAGTGAGTGGAGGTGAGGGGCAGAGAGAAAGGGAGAGGGAGAGAATCTCTAGCAGACGCCCTGCTGATAACAAAGCCCAACCTCGGGCTAGACTTCAGGACCCTGAGATCAGACCTGAGCCAAAATCAAGAAGCAGATGCTGAAGCAACTGTGCCACCAGGTGCTCCAACCCTCAATCCATTTTACAATGGCCACCTCTGTGTTATCCATTTTGTTCTCATAATATGCTTCCTGCAGCCCTCAGTGTAAACTAACTCTCCCACCCCAATCCAAATTAGTCATCAGCTGTGTCAGCATTAGAGAGAGCTTCAAACTAAAACAATGATATTTTTCTTCTTCCAGTCTTCATTTCTCCCCTGCAATATGTGATAGCAGCCACCAGGTGGTAGTAGGGAGTGAGGACCGGGACCCCGCCTCCCCTTTGCCCTGGACTGAGACCTGGCCGCAATCAGGCTGCTGAGTTTCTTGGTATATAAAACAGAAGCCTTCAGTTCTACAAAATCCTAACTTTAACAACAATTGCGTGTAGATAGAATAAAACAATGAAAACATAAATATCAGGCAAAAATGAATAGACAACAGAACCACATATAGACCAGCAGGTTTCCTCCTCACCAAACCAGCTGTTTTCTTCCTAAGGCTGATCAGTGTTTTCTACCTTAACGCCATCTGCTGGAAACACTGGCAGGACCCTCATGGATGTCCTAGATGTTTCTGAGCCATTAGCTACTTTTTCTGTAAAAACATTTTTTTTTTT
>PITA01005624.1:29330-108649 GCA_004023965.1 Spilogale gracilis | reverse complement strand
GCTCAGTTGGTTAAGCCACTGCCTTCGGCTCAGGTCATGATCCCGGAGACCCGGGATCGAGCCCCACATCGGGCTTCCTGCTCGGCGGGAAGCCTGCTTCTCCCTCTCTCAATCCCCCTGCTCGTGTTCCCTCTCTAGCTGTGTTTCTCTCTGTCAAATAAATAAAATCTTTAAAAAAAAAAAAAAAAAAAAAAAAAAAGAATGCTTTATTAAGCAGTTTATTAAACCGAAACAAAAATCTTTAAAACTTAACTAATATGCTAACCTGGAGAGCATGTTTCATTTTGTGATATAACTTCAGACTCATCTTTTTCACCAGAAAGATCCTCTTCATCAGAGAGGACCAAAAAGGCTTCTTTTGGCAAACTCTCACTGCTTTCTTGTTTAGATGGTGAACCAAAAGAACCTTCCATCTTCTCTTCCAAATCTGGATTTGTCTCATCAATTGGAAGGAGAGAAGTTTTAGAAAAGCAAGTAAGTTCATCTTCAGCAGGTGCAAGTTTTTCCAAAATGGGAATAATTTCATCTGTCTCCATAGAATCTGTACTTTCCAAGACAATCTCATTTTTGCCATCTTTTATAACATTTTCACTAATGGCTTTTGCAAGGTCTGCAGAATTTGCATCTTCATTCTTTTCACTTTGGTCAATTTCCATACTGCTAGATATAGCCTCCTCTCCAACAGCAGGTTCTGTGACAGCATCTTCCTTTGCCTTCTTTTCATTTTCAGGAGGTAGATCTGAACAAATAACTGTATCATCTGTTTCAAGGGTTTCTTCATCAGCATCGATATTACTATCAGCTTTATTTTTCTCATCAAATGAGAAAATCTTGTCTAACTTTACATCATCCCCATTTTTTTCAAGAAAATCATCACCTTTATTGCTAGTAGGCTCTGTATTATCAGTTTCAGGAACAGCTTCACAAACTGGTACAGAACTTGGTTCAAAGGGAGGATCAAAAGCTGATTCAGAAGCCAGTTTGTCAGAAGTGGATTCATCAGAGGCCAGATTACCGGAGGCTGGATCACCAGAGGCTGGATCACCAGAGGCTGGATCACCAGAAGCCGTATCACCAGAGGCTGGATCATCAGAGGCCGGTGCTCCGGAAGACAGGTCACCAGAAGCTGAATCACCAGAGGCTAGATCACTGGAGACCGGTTCACCAGAGACCAATTCATCAGGGACCAATTCATTAGAGACCAATTCACCAAGGAATGGTTCACTGGAGACTGTTTCACCAGAGGCTATTTCACCAGAGGTGCTATCACCAGAGGTGGGATCGCTAGAGGTGGGATTGCCAGAGGCGGGATCACTAGAGGCAGGATTGCCAGAGGTTAATACTTCAGAGGCCAGATCTTTGGGGGCTAAATCTCCAGTGGCTGGATCTCCCATAGCCAGATCAACAGAGGCTGGTTCATCAGAAGCTGGTTCAGCAGTCAGTTTACAGCCTAGTTCAGGAGCTATACTATTAGGAGACAATGGTTCATGCTTTAAATCATCATCCTGCTTGTTTTTTATATTAACATTTAAGGTACAAGAGGTTTCTTTCCATTCTGATTTACTTTTCTCAGGATCAAAACAAAGCTCTTCAATGCCATTCACCTCTTCCTTGTCATTAATATAATCCATATTTTCCAAAGGTGAGGCTGGGTCCAAATCTCCATTTTCATGGTTGCCATTTAACAGCTTGACATCAGCTTTCAACAGTTCTTCTTTGACCTTGTACACTGCTTCAAGTTGTTGCCGATCACTTACTCTCATTGTTTTTCGAGCCTTAAAGACTTTTTTCTGAGGTTCTTCTATACTATCCATTTTGAATCTTTAAAAAGAGAAAGAGAGAGAGTTTAATAATTTAAACAGAAGCCACCTAATCATAGATGAACTGCAAACTGATCTTATAAGCAAGCAGCCCTTCATATAATTTTGAAATAATGACATATGGAAAGCATAATAATCTTTGCTGTGTTAATTTTCATATTAATTGTATTTGTGTGATATAAAGTTGATGAGAGGTACAAACAATAGAAGATCAATTATCAGGAAGTATCAGAAAAAAAGTGACTAGCTTTTGGGAGGGGGAGAGAAACAGCAAGTGTAGGTCTTCAGAGACACCCTTGGTGCAGGAACTGTCATGTCCCCTCTTCTTCCCATTGTGAACAACTAAGGCCATTCATACTATTTAAAAAAGAAAGAGAAAAATAAAAAGAGAAAAAAAGGAAAAAGTGAGTAGTTTTAATTCTCAGTAAGCTAATGAATTCAGAATCTGGAAGAGACACATAAGCACATGCAGCAAAAAAGCTGATGGATAAAGAAAAATAAAAGTATGAGAGACCAAAAGCAGTAGAGGAATGGAAAAGAGATATACAGACAAGAAAAAAACGAAAGGAAAATAAAGAAACACGTAAGGAAAGATTACATTTGCAACCAGGCCATGTCTAGATTAACAACAGTATTGCAAACACATTTACAAAAGATTACCATCAAAAAATTGCTAAGCTAATTCACATAACAAGAAAGAGTTACAAATCATATATTTGCAAAGAATTTATCTAAGAGATTTGCATCTAAAAATACAAAATACTATTACAACTGAATAATAACAAAAATAACCCTATTTATAAACGCACAAATAACTGGGGTGCCTGGGTGGCTCAGTCAGTTAAGCATCTGACTCTTGATTTCAGCTCAGGTCATGATCTTGGGGTTGTGGGATCAAGCCTGATGGTGAGCTCCACAGTGAGCAAAAAGAGTCTGTGCTCAGCGTAGACTCTGCTTGAGATTCTCTCTCTCCTTTTCCCTCTGCTTCTCCCCACCTACCCCTGCTCAAGGGAGAACAGACTCACTCTCTCCCTAAAATAAATAAATCTTTTTTAAAAAATGGACAAAGTAACTCAATAGACATTCTCCGGAAGATATACAAATTGCCAATAAACCAATGCCAATAAGAACTAAAAATGAAAAGATGCTCAACACTACCAGTCATCAGAAAGATGTAAATCAAATTGCAATGAGGTAAGACTTCATATACACCAGGACGGCTTGAATCAACTTGGAACCCTCACATAATCAGTGCTGGTGGGATTATAAAATGGTGCAGCTGCTCTAAAAAAGTCTAGCAGTTTCTACATCATGCTAAACATTAATCATTAATTTTCTATCTTTCCTCTTTTGCAATAAATATAAAGCTATAAATTTCCCTTTGAAGGCTGCTTTAGCTGCATCTTATATTTTAATGTGTTATATCTTCATTGTTGCTCTTAAAATATTTTCTAATTTCCACTGTGATTTATTCTTTTACGTGTCAGTTATTTAAAACTCCTTTCCATTGTGATTTATTTTTTCACATGTCAGTTATTTAAAAGTTCCTTTAAAAAGTGTGTGTTATGATGACGTGAAGCTCATTAAAAAATACAAAGTTGGGGTGCCTGGGTGGCTCAGAGGGTTAAGCCTCTGCCTTCGACTCAGGTCATGATCTCAGGATCCTGGGCTGAGTCCTACATAAGGCTCTCTGCTCAGCAGGGAGACTGCTTCCCTCTCTTTCTCTGCCTGCCTCTCTGCCTGCTTGTGATCTCTCCCTGTGTCAAATAAATAAACAAAATTAAAAAAAAAAAATACAAAGTTGGTTTCATACTAAAAAAAAAATCAAGTTATATAGATTATAAGTGAGTCATGAAGCATGATGGCTTTATTTCAGGCCAAATCAAGGTGTGTCCATCTCATAAAAATATATTAGAACCCTAAGCCCCAACACCTCAGCATGTGACCTTATTTAGTTAGTCTTTGCAGAGGTAAACAAGATAAAATAACGTCATTAGGGTGGGCCCTAACCCACTACATTGGTACCTTTATAAAAAGGGGAAATCTGGGTTGTTGGTTTTTTTTTTCAGTAAAGCAGTATTCGTTTATTAAGTGAAGATACAGACAAAGCTCTTAAGTGTGAGAGGGATCCTGACCAGGTTGCCCAAAAAAGGGGAAAATTTGGATACAGATCCACACACAGAGAGCTATGTAAAAACTGGAGTTTGGTTGTCACAAGTCACAGCTAGGCGACAGGTCTGGAATAGGCCCTTCCTAAGTTCCTGCATGACCCTGGATCACCTTGATTTCAGACTTCTAGCACCTAGAACTACAAGACATAAATTCCCTATTTAAATATATACATACATACATAAATACATAAATAAAATTCAAGCAATCAATTCAATATTCACTGCATGAACAGAGTAGAGGGTGAAAATAAACAAGATTTTCTCAACAAATACAGAGCATTCATGTAACAAAATTCAACATGGACTCATAATTAAAACTCTCAGAAAACTAAGAAGAAAACAAATGTAATAAAAGTTATTTACAAAGAAAACTATAGATATCATACTTAATAGTGAAATACGATCAGAACGAAGACAAAGATGGTTCCTAATACCACTTCTATGTTAACATCTAGCCAGTGCAGTAAGGGAAGCAAAAGATGCAAGGACTTCATCCTGGAGAAAACAATATCACCAGTCTATAATGGAATAAAACAGAAGTCTTATATATACTAAGATATATAGGAAGAAGATATATTGCTTTCACACTGGATATTCACTCATTATCACTATTACCTGTAGGAATGATAGCTGAATACATTTGTTTTGGCTGGAGGCAGCAGGCTCTGACATCTGGGAACTTAATCTGAGGCTCATAGCTAAACCTCATTGTTACAAACTGACGTGATGCTTACAGCTAAGCCATGTTGTTCTCCCAAACATACAATCACCTCAACATTCAAATTAGACAAGGTCACTGTGCAACCCATGAAATATCAAACTTCTCTGACTAAATGAGTGATAGTTACTTTTCTTTTTTTAAAAAAATTTTATTTATTTATTTGATAGAGAGAGAAATCACAAGTAGGCAGAGAGGCAGGCAGAGAGAGCAGAGGAAGCAGAGAGCCAGATGTGGGCCTTGATCCCAGGACCCTGAGATCATGACCTGAGCTGAAAGCAGAGGCTTTAACCCACTGAGCCACCCAGGCGCCCTTTTTCTTTTTTTTTAAGATTTTTTATTTATTTATTTGACAGATCACAAATAGGCAGAAAGGCAGGCAGAGAAAGAGGGGGAAGCAGGCTCGCCGCTGAGTAGAGAGCCCGACGTGGGACTCGATCCCAGGACCCTGAGATCATGACCTGAGGCAAAGGTAGAGGCTTAATCCTCTGAGCCACCCAGGCACCCTACTTTTTTTTCTTTTTTTTAATAAATCACAGCTTTATCCTCACTGTAGTCTGTCCTCCCTACAGATAAGATTTACTAAGATAACCAAGCACAGAATTGCCCCCAATTTCTGATAGCACCCAATCCAGAGTAAGGCTCTATTTCCTCAAACCCTCCCCCAAATAACCCAGTCTCTACTATACTAAACCCAAATCTTATGGTATGATCTTTTCTAATATCCTCTGACTGATATGCCTCAGTTTCCCCCACAGTGAACATTCTCCCTTGCTACAACAAATAATAAACCCAACATGTAGGTAAAGGTCTGATTCTGGTGTTCCATTGTTCTTTTTGGCCTTGTTCTTTTTGGCCAAAAGGCATAAAACAATGGGCTAGCCTATTTGCTAGAGGCCAATACAGCTTGAGAACCTACCACTTTGTTATAGTACTTCTAGACTGTGGTACATTCAGCATTCATTTGCTCATGTTAAGCCAACTACTTACAATATATTTCTTAAAATTCAGTAAAACTATTCAGAAAAACTATCGTTCAGCTGAACAGAAAAACTTCAATGCAGAATTATCATAGGCACTATTTTAACAGTTATTCATTATAGTCTACTATTTAACTGTGAAGTTTTTTCCCACCCACTATCCATTCCAAACTCATACTTACTGAAAATTTTCCTGCAATGAAGATGCAATACAAATTTTGTAGTCACATTTTCTTGCTGACTCCAAAGACAGAAAATAATTAAGTTTATAACATAAGGAGTATGATCACCTTCTGAATATTTTTAAATACTGAACTGTAATTCTTTTGGACTCTGATCTCAAAATGTCCTCATATCTCAGCTGTTATATGGAAGCTGACAGTTACAGAGAATTGCATTAACAGGAAGCATTCCTCTAAAAAAAAAAAGTATACTTTCATAATTTTGAGTAATCCCTTTGAGAATATAAATCTTGCTGGGACACCTGGGTGGCCTGGTCATTAAATATCTGCCTTTGGCTCAGGTCATGATCCCCGGGTTCTGGGATCGAGTCCAGCATCGAGTTTTCCTTGCCCAGCAGGGAGCCTGCTTCTCCCTCTGACAAATACATAAATAAAATCTTAAAAAAAAAAAAAAAGAACATAATTCTGCAGACAGAAACATGGATTCGAATTCCAGTTCTCCCATTTTACCATGTAACACTGGGCAAGCTTCCTGACATTAGTTTCAGGTATCTTAAAAAGGGAATATCATTACCGGTGTCTGCCACAATAGTTGTAGCCATGTTTAAATGAGATTCTATACATGAAGGGCTTAGAACCTAGTAAACACTCAATAATGTTATCATAATTGTCTGTGTATATTAAGAATTTTTTAGACATAAATTAGAGAATCTGAGACCAATTTCTCTTTACTTCTGGTATTTTGTAAGTAAGTTAAAAAATCCGACATGCAAACAACACAGTTAAAGTTAAACTGCCACCACCAAATAAATTTAATAAAAATAAATATTACCCAGGCAAGCTGGTTTTACCAATTAAACTGCCACTCAATTCAGTAACAATAAAGTAGTGTACAAAGAATTACAAAATAACTACCAGCTATACCCACAAGGGAGCACACTACAGCCATTTACTACATTTTTAATGGGTTCTAAGTATAATGAAAAACAGACAAAGCATACGGAAGTAACAAGAACAACCAGTTCAAACTAGTCCAGCCATATCTGTGCAAACCAATCTAGCAGTAACTTTTTAAAAATTTATTTTGCATAAGGAAAGTATATTTAAGAAAGATACACACCAGAAAAGGGTATGTTACCTGCAAACAAAGTCTCCATGGCCGTACTACTGGAACAATACATTTCTAAGATTCATTTTAAATATGTCATCTGGAACTGAGATGCCATTCACAAAACTATTCTACAAAAGAAAAACTACTTTTTTAGGTGCAACACTAGACTCATGAAGCTTTCATATGACTGTAATTCATTTCCACAGGAAAAGCATTTATATTTTACAGCAGAAAATGTCTGCCATATCTAGAAGTAAAGGTATAAAACGTGATGAAGTTTCTCTAGAAAATATTTTTCAATGAAGATAGTCAAAAAACTGTTTTTAAGTCCCTGTTCTATATATTCAGATTCAAGAACTCTGAGACAATGCCATCACTAATAAAATCTTTTTCTACAGCAGTAAGAAAGGGTTTTTCACCTTTACCATAGGAATTTATATTTAAATGACCAAGAAGAGTATGTTACCTGCAAATAAATATCTATAGCTTAGAATTTTTTTCAAATTTTGCGTAAATTACTTTTAAGGAAAGCCCAATGCACCTCTCCTTTTCTAAAGTAAAAACATTATTTTCTTCTCTGCTTCATCCGCCCTCCACCTACAACTTTTATTCTTCTTTCTGGCGAAGAGATCATAGCTATAAAACAACAAAGGGAAGTATTACCAAAGCTGTGATGTCTTAGTCTACAATCTGCCTGCTCAGAAAGCTCAAGAATTTAAGTGGCTGTTCAAGAGCTGCTCACAAACTCAGCCAATCAGTAGCCAGCATTCTGATTCCTGCCCAGCAACAGGAGACAGACAATAAGGTCAGAGAAACATAGTTAAAACCTGGATCCGCAATACATTAGTGAGGTTCTTTGTCTAATATAAGTAATCTAGAACATAAATGCATAAAATCTAAATCCATATGATACACTTTTACTATATCACATAAATAAATAAATAAAAATTTACACCTTTTATGCTATTTCAATATATCTTCCTTTAAATATCCATGAAATGTTTCCAGAAACATAAATCAATTCCCTAACTGGAGAATGAGTCAAACATGAACAATACATATTAAGAATACACTTCTCTCCCAAAAGTCAAATGTAAATTTCTTTTAAAAAATATCCATAATGCTTAACATTTATAAAACACTTACAACTAAAAACTCACCAATACCTTAAATCCAAATAATAAGATGATTTTCATATCTACCTATCACTATTGTTATAGATTTATGATTCCAAAAATTAATAGTATTCTGGACCCAAAGGTTTACTTCAGATAGCATCATAAAGTGTTTTGTTGTCTACTGCACCGAACTGACTCAGTTTGAGTCATCTAATGAAATTAAAATGCCTGACTCTTGACAATCTATATTAGTGCTGTAAGTATAATTATTACATCTTTTTCTCCTTAACTGCCTTTCACAGCAGATTATGAGCTCTCCCCTTTTGAAGCAGTAAAGCAAATGTGTGGATTAAAACAATAAATATGTAAATTGAAGGGAAATTTTTCCTATACTACATCATTCTGCAGTCCTTTAAAACATAAAATTATTTTTTAAAAAATAGGAAATCTGTCACCTAAATATGTTTTTCTCAAATTCACTACCTATCAGATTTTCTTAGTAAATAAGTTTTAAAAATAAACCTCATTTTTTTCTCCTTTAGTTACAAATGAACCTTGTAATTTTTCAAACATACCCAAGAGGGAGCTTGCTGCAGCCATACTCTTAGTTTATATAATCTCCCCATAGGAAAAATAAGTCAGCAGCTGCTTCAGTGCTTCGTCCTGTGAGAGAACTGAAATTCACTGTCTGATTGGCTCAAAACTGTAGTTGTCTAAAACCAATCAGACATCAGTATCACAAACCTTGCCCAGCAACAAGGGAAGCAGATGAGGGCAAGTACTCTACTAAGAATCCAAACAGTGTAAAAATAAAGGTGAAAGATTATATTAAAACATATTTGATGAAACTGAAACATACAATATCCTCCAAGATTTATAGTTTGAGTAAGCCTACTGTACGGTTTTTCTGATGAATAAACAATGGTTTGTACTACTGCTTTCCGAAAGCAGGGAACAAAACAAAAGTATCTAGATTATTAAATCAAAACATAGGCAGACACACACAAAACAGTATCATAAATCATAGTTGTGGATACTTGATGAAGTGTACTTAAAAATGAAACTTAGCACAAACTTGCAAAATATGAAGCATATGAAGCAAAAATATGAAGCCATTTCAGTGGACTTGACATTTCTATCTTTGACATAAGCACTCCAAGTATATTCATGCTGTTAACTGGCATTAGTATAACATTATTCTGAATAATGGGACTAATTAATAATGGAAATGATTTTTTTTCAAATTTGAATTTTCATTAAATGGTTTAAATAAAAACTGGTCAATGACTGACTAATAATAGCTTACTCTAAATAACCACTTTATGTTCACAATTCCTAGACTCTTTAGAAATACAGCTCTGCTACCTGAATTCTTTAAGAACCCATTCTCCATTGAGAAGTGTGATCTTATTTTGCACATCCAAATTTTACTTGAGAATTCTATAACCTTGAAAATAAAATCATAAAGAATATGCAGTGTGTTGCACAATATTTAAATAGGCTTTACTGTTCACTACCCATTAATGAGACTAGTAAACCTGATAATGCAATGGTCCAGCCACTTTGATACTTATCTGCACAAAGATAATGTAAAGACTTTCTAAATTTTTATCTTAAATACTAGATACATCTGTTAATAACTTTTTCTAAAACTTCAGTAAAACATTATCACTACTCTCACTACTTCTGTATAAAATCCCACAAAGATTTTCACGTTTCCATAGTCTCTTGCTCTCTATAGTTTTTCTTTCCCAGTCACTAACAAAGCACTCACAATATTTACTTTGGAATCCAGAATCCCCTGTAGTACAATTCTTCAGTTCTACTAATGTTATTGTTCTCTCAATTGCATAAAAACACCTTCAATAGCTACCCATCATCTTTAAAAAAAATATTAATTGGTGACCTCTGTTATCTAAAACTCATTCAGTAAAGTATTAAGTGATCATAATATTTGACACCCCAAGAAAGAATCTCTTCTACCTGTCATCAACCTACAGATACCAGCTGGAGTATCAAATGAAATATCTCCAAACTAAATTTAAAAGAAATAACAAAAGAAACAGGGAGTTTTGCTTTATCAACAACTCCATGGACAAAGTAGGATCAAATCATGCTCTTGCAATTTTGGTCACATCAAAACCAGAATGGTCACTACAGTCTAACTTGTTACATTCACTGCTATGTTTTGATAAATTCTAGGGTAGTTTACATGAAAAAAATGCAAGATGCCCTAAAGTCACTTTTCCAAGTGTATTTTTGGGATCATTCTGTTACATAGGCAAACTAAAGCTAATTAACGTGATCCAACAAATGCAATTTTAGAATATATTTATCAATTATACCCCCTTAGAAAATTAGCCAGTTATCTTATTCATCAGGGCCCTATCCACTAGCTTAGTCCTCTCACCAAACTCTACCACCTAAGCAGGTAATAGTGAAGTTACAGAAGCCCATGTATTAATTTCTTCAGGAATTTAAACCAGTTGTCCAAATGTACTTTTCAGTTTGCTTGGGTGAATTAAAACACCCGGAATGGTTTATTAGAATCTGAAAGATGTCAAGGAATGTCAAATGTCAGGAAACAGCTCTAACTTTTCTTAGTGACCCTTACTTTCTGTTTATTAGCCAGCCTTCACTAAATAATACTTGGGCAGCAACCCCCATCCTCAAAATCTTACTGGCTAAAACATTCTTCTTCTTTCTAGGTCACAGGAAAAAGAAACGGCACCCTCACCCCAATCTAGGTCTTGTGGCAAAGGGAAAAAACCACAGTTTTATACCAGGGTTTTAAAGCTATCTCTTAGACACAATATACATCAGTTTCACTCACAGCCCATTGGCTAAAGCCACATTAGACATTAAGGAGTGGAGAAGTAAAAAAGCAACCACTGAAAAACACTTCATGTCATATGGCAAAAGGCATAAATATGTAGTCTTCTTGGGTGCCTGGGTGGCTTAGTAGGTTAAAGCCTCTGCCTTCGGCTAAGGTCATGATCTCAGGGTCCTGGGATCAAGTTCCGCATGGGCTCTCTGCTCAGAAGGGAGCCTGTTTCCTCCGCTCTCTCTGCCTGCCTCTGCCACTTGTGATCTCTCTCTTCATCAAATAAATAAATTTAAAAAAAAATCTGTAGTTTTCTTACAGGAAAAAAGAATAATGGTGAAGTATCATATACTCTACCACACTTTAAAAATACATAATTATAAAAACTTTACCTACCAAGGATTTCTAAACTAACAAAACTATCAATGTCTGTTCTAACATTAGCATAGCAGTCGACATAGGATAAATCAACCTAACTCTAGATTTCATCTCGTGTAAAACTGAGGTCACAGACCAGATGCTTGCTAAATTCCATTCTAGGCCAAAGTTTGTATTATTTTACAAATGTCTAGCCATACTCATTCTTTTATAATTCAGTTTTCATTACAAAACACTGTGAACATGCAAAATATAACAACCAAAACCAAACAATTAGAAACAAAAACAAAGCCCTCAATAAAACACTACCAGACAGCATGCTCCTCCTTCCCCATCCCCAACTCCTTAACACAAAATTAAGCATAATCTTGAATTTGATATTTATTATTTTTAGGCATGCCTTATATTTTTCTGTTTTATAAATTCCCCTTTTTGTTAACTAAACAACATAATTTAAAGGGAGAAGACACTGACACTTATCAAGGGGCAACTACATCAGACACTATACCAAGTCATATTCTTTTCTCATTTTTTTAAGTGACAACTTACATCAGTTCATGTTTACATATGATCAGAATGAATATATCAATAACCATGCTGCTATCACGCATTTCTTTACACAGTAAGTTTAGCTTGGTAAGGCCAACCAGATACCCAATTCAGTACAAAGTTGTTTTCATTAGCATTGACTGCCCTTCTTAAACATTTTATCCTTTAAATTTCACTACCATGGGATGTTCTATTTTCTCAGAATGCTAAGCAATAAGTAAGCAACAGATGATCTTTGAATAACACAGGTGTGACTGCATGGGTCCACTTATATGCAAATGTTTAAAGTATAGTACTATAATTTTCTTTCCCTTGATTTTCTTAATATTTCCTTTTCTCTAGCTTTACTGTAAAAATATAATATGATATAATACATATATAAAATATGTACTAACTGCTTATGTTATCAGAAAAGCTTCCAGTCAATAGTAGACTATTAGTAAAGTTCCGGGAAAGTCAAAAGTTATATGCCAATTTTTTACTGCATTAGGGATCAGCGCCCTATAAACCACATTGTTCAAGAGTAAACAATATATGGTATTTGCCACAATTTTCTTCGGTTTGAAAATAGAGAAATCATTCAATTTAATTCCTAAAGACTATCCACAGAGTAAATGCAATCTGATAGTAGACTCTTAAATTTATTCAACCTGCGACCAGTAGAATCCTAAATATTCAATTATCTTTTAAAAATAACTTATCCAAAAAAAAAAAAAAAAAGGTAAGTTATCCATAACTCACCTTAGCAAATAACAGAATTCACTCAACAAACTATAGGGGAATTTCCTCAACTTCATAAAGGGAATTTAGGAAAAGCCCACAACTAACATCATACTTATAGTGAGAGATAGAAAGCTTTTGCCCAAAGATCAGGAACAAGATAAAATGCTTGCTCTTACCATTTCTACTCAGCATTGACTAGGGGTTCTAGCCCCGGCAATGAAGCAAGAAAATGAAATAAAGGCATCAAACTTGAAAAGAACAAAGTAAGGCTAATTCTATCTTCAATGACAAAATCTTGTATATGGAAAACTGTAAAGAATCCATTAAAATATCATGAGAACTCGTAAATGAGTTTGGGAAGTTGTGACATACAAGATCAATATATAAAAACTACAGAATTTCCATAGAGATGCAATGAACAATTCAAAAGTTAAATTTAAAAAGCAATTCTACTTACAATAGCATCAAAAAATAACAAACTTAACAAAAAGTACAAAATTTCATTCTCTAAAAAACTATAAAACATTGTTGAGGAAATTAAAGAAGACATAAACAAACACAAAGACAATGCATACTCCTGAATCAAAAGGCTTGATATTAAAATGCCAACACTCAAAACTGATCTATTGATTCAAAGTAATCCTTATTAAAATTCTAGCTTTCTTCTTTGCAGAAATTGACAAATTGATCCTAAAATTCATACAGAAATGCAAGGGACCTAAAATAGTCAAAACAATCTTGAAAAAGAAAAGCACTGAAAAACACATTCTTTCTATTTTCCAAACTACAAAACTATAGTAATCCTATCAGTGTCATACTACTAGTGAAAAGGACAGACATAGACATCAACGGAATCAGTCAAGAAAGAAATCCTCATATTTATTTGTAGTCAACTAATATCTGACCAGGGTGCCAAGACCATTCAATGGAGAAAGAATAGTACTTTAACAAATACTGTTGGGCCTACTAGATAGCCACATGCAAAAGAATGAATTCGGACCCCTCTTCTCATACCATATACAAAAATTAACCACAAATGGCTCAAAGACCTAAATTTAAAAGCTAAAAGATTTAAATCTTAAAAGAAAACATAGATATAAATCTTAGAATAGGCAACAGTTTCTTATATATGACCCAAAGAGAACAAGCAATGAAAGAAAAAAAAAAAGAAAGATGAACTGGACTTCCACCAAAACTTAAAAACTTTTATGCTGCAAATGACACATCAAGAAAGTGAAACTCATGCAATGCAAGGAAATATCTGCAAATAATGTACCCTATAAGAGACTTGTACCTACTAGACTGTTACAACAATTAATAACTGTTACAACTTACTAAGAAAAAAATAAAAAAATAAATAACCCAATTTAACATGAACAAAGTATTTGATATTTCTCCAAGATATACCAATTAAAAATAAACATGAAAAGATGCTTATTATCATTAGTCATCAGAGTAATGCAAATCAAAACCACAATGAAATAATACCATATACACATCAAGATGGCTATGATCAAAGAGAATATAACAAGTGTTAGCAAGAATGTAGAGAAATTGGAAACATACAATGTTGGTGGAACTGTAAAATGAAGCAGCTGCTTTAGAAAACAGTCTGGCAGTCCCTCAACATGTTAAACATAGAGTTGGCATAAGATCTAGCAATTCCATTCCTAACTATATACCACCAAAAAATAAAAACATAGGTCCACACAAAAACCTGTAAACAAATGTTCACAGAAACATTATTCATAATGGCCAAAAAGTGACCATTCATAATAGCCAAAATAACCCAAATGTTCAACTGATATATAAATAAAATGTGGTCTATCCATACAATGGAATATTATTTGGCTATAAAAGAAATGAAGTACAGATAAATGTTACAATATGAATGAACCTTGAAAAAATTTGCTGAGTAAAAGAAGCCTGTCACAAAAGGCTACACATTGAATGTTTCCATTTATATAGAATGTCCAGAATAGGCAAATTTGTAAAGAAAGAAAGGACATTAGTGGTTGCCAAGGCTTGGGGGTTTGGGGAGGAAATGAAAACTGGCTGCTAAAGGGTACAGGGTTTCTTTATTGTTTCCTTACAGGACAATAAAAATGTTCTAAAATTAATTGTGGCAATAGATGCATATTCTGAAAATCTTTTAAAATTTTACTTATTTAGGGGCTCCTGGGTGAATCAGTCGTTAAGCCTCTGCCTTTGGCTTAGGTCATGGTATTGAGGTCCCAGGATGGAGCCCCCCATCAGGCTCCGTGCTTAGCGGGGAGCCTGCTTCCCCCTCTCTTCCTTGCTCATGCTGTCTCTTGTTATCTGTCTCTCTCAAATAAGTAATAAAATAATCTTTTAAAAAGATTTATAAAAAAGATTTTTATTTATTTATTTGAAAGAAAGAGAAAAAGGACACGTGCACAAGTGGGTAGAGGGGCAATGGGAGAGGGAGAGAATCTCAAGCAGACCCCATGCAAAGTGTGGAGCACTCCATCCCATGACCTTGAGATCATGACCTAAGCCAAAACCAAGAGTCCAACACACAACCAGCTGAGCCACACAGCACCCCAACTATACAAATATTTTTAAAACCACTGGGTTGTACACTTTAAACAGGTGAATTATATGGTATATGAATTATATCTCAAACCTTCTTTAAAAAAAGAAATAGCAGAACTAGTTTATATATATTTACCTAACTCTCCTCTTCTAGGTCATCTTTCAACAAAGGCAAAACAATGATACCAAGAAAACTGTATGTTGGGTTATACTTTAGAGAGTTTACATTTCTGGGCCAAGAAATATATCTATAATCATACCAGTGATGAAAGGCAATATACATAAAATAACGGCAGCCTTATTTTCCTGTGCTAAGCTTAAATAAACAAGTTTTCTTTTTCTCTGTTCTAAATGGAATAATTCTTTAGTATGCTTATTTCATAGGATGATAATAATGCGCATGAGATACTCATATATGTTAATAAATAAATGAATGAATAAATAAATAAATAAATAAATCAAACCAGTATTGAGCATGGTATAAACAAACACTCCATGTATGTATATTAATAAAATCTTCTACACACGGAAAATTAAAAGAATTAGAAAGTCTTAAGTAAAATAGAAGCATCTGCTTCTACTACAAACTGGCACTACAGGGGGCACCTGGGTGGCTCATTCATTAAGCTTCTGCCTTCAGCTCAAGGTCATGATCCCAGAGTCCTTGGATGGAGCCCCGCATCAGGCTCCCTGCTCAGCGGGAAGCCTGCTTCTCCCTCTCCCACTTCCCCTGCTTATATTCCCTCTCTCACTGTCTCTCTGTCAAATAAATAAATGAAATCTTCAAACTGGCACTATAACCAAAAAATCTTAAGTGTAATGAACATTGATAAGTTCGTTTTAAAAGTTCATTTAGTGAACTTTCTAGAGTCACATAAAGTTTTGTCACATTTTATCACCACTGTCTTTATTCAAAACGATGGTCTTGCATTACTGCACTTTCCAATACTTTAACTGCACCATTTTAGAAACGACTATTAAAATGGATTTTAATATCTGTATTTATATATTGTTTAAACAAAACACTTTGGCAGATCTCATGCGTCTAGTATAAGATTAAAACATTTTAAGTGTCCACAACTTTGTTGTCAGAAAACATTTTAAAAAATGCTGGCATCATTATGATGTGCTTCAGAGGTAATTAACAAAAGAAAAAAAATAAATATTCTGATACAATATTAGTAAGTATATAATGCCTGCCTGGCACATAATATACACTTAGTAAACATTGGCTAAAAGAATGAACTATATACATATAACTAATATATAAATAATTCTTAACTTAAAAACTAAATTACAGGGCATCTGGGTGGCTCAGTTGGTTAAGCGTCTGCCTTCAGCTCAGGTCATGATCTCAGCGTCCTGGGATCGAGCCCCGCGCCCGACTCCCTGGCTTAACAGGGAGTCTGCTTCTCCCTCTTCCTCTCCCTGCTTGTTCTCTCTCTCTCTTGTTCTCTATCTAAAATCAATAAACAAAACTAAGGGGAAAAAACCAAATTACCCTTCTAGGAAGCAAAGATAGTAACCTATAATATTTTTGACAGAACTGCAAACTAGCATGCAGGTTCACAGACAGCAGGTGTACATACAGAGGGCAACCTTTCTTTGGGGACTCAGGATGCTTATTTACTAACAAAAAGCAACAATATATACCCACTTACACACACTGCTGCCTCAGAAAAAGCATAATACATAGCATTATTAAAATTAATCAAATCTGACATGAGGCATTTCTCAAGCCTTACAAAATCTGTTTAGTTTGATTTCATAGTTCAAAAAATAAAATACCATTTTGAAAGAAATTTACTTTTGCTTAACTATACAATGACAATCTTCTCTCCAATAATACACATACCCAAAGGGAGCCCACTGCAGCCATCTTATCAGTTTTTTCATAGCAACAGAAACGGAAATACAGTTTGCATAGTCACTGTGGTTGGCTAAAGAAAGCAGGTTCATGTAACCAGTCAGAACGCTAGAAATTGGACAACCATAAAAGGAGAAATTTTAAATCTGCCTGGCAACAGCCTAAAAATAGAAATACACTAATATAAATCCCAGAATAGATGTGACTAAAAGAGCACAACTACCAGCAAAAACTTTATTTTCTTGGGGGAATAGATATGTATTACATTTCATCACCTAAAATACTAACTTGACATCTTTTCTTATTAGATGATGAAGGAAAAATAAACACTAAACCATGGGCCACTTCAAATTACATGTCATTGTTCATATTATTTTATTCATATATAGGTGTGTGTGTGTGTGTGTGTGTGTGTGTGTGTGTACATATATGTTTAAGCACTTTTCTTCTTCAGGAGAATGATGAGGCATTTTAATCACAGCTTTAAAACATTCAAGTCTATAAAATCTACCCAAGTCTGAAGAGCACTGCATTTTTCCCTATCACTTTTCCTCTGAAATAATCTGGGAATCTGAGTTACAGGTAAAAGACCATTTACTCTGTATTAAAAATACAAAGATTAAATAATTTAACAAACCAGATCTCTAAATAGAGTGGGGATTATGCCTTACTCTTTTTTAAAACAAACTGTGGGGCACCTGGGTGGCTCAGTTGGTTAACTGGCTGCCTTCGGCTCAGGTCATGATTCCAGGGTACTGGGATCCAGCCCCATATCGTGCTCCCTGCTCAATGGAGAGCCTGCTTCTCCCTCTTCCTCTGCCTGCCACTCCGCCCACTTGTGCTCTTTATCTCTCTGTCAAATAAAACAAACTTGTTCAAACATACAATAGTACCTTTCACACAGCAAGCAATCAATAATAGTTTTCTCTTAAAGTAATAAAAACAAATTATCTTATTGTTCCTGTCAAGTGAAAATTAAATTAACATGTAAAATTATAATCTATATAATATTATTATTTTTGATTTTTCAATTTTGCCTAAAACGGGATAATGCTAAAGTTGACAGTGCTCAACATTTCTTATTGTTATTCCAGATAATAAAACCTATTTCATCATTCTAAACCTTCCTACCTAAGAGTGGTTAATACACGTTTCTTTGTACATTACAAATTTACTCTGTAGTACATTTTAATTCCTAAAGATCTCAAACAATGTACAGTCTAATGCAGTAACTACAAAGACTGTTGGCTAGTAAGAAATAACCATGTCATAAAAGGGCAGAGTGGGGGGAAAAGAAAAGAACAAAAAGCAGAGCTTTTTAATTTCAAAAAATTAAAATTACCTGCTGAAATAAAGACTGGTAGCCACATTACACTTTTTATGCATTTCTTGTGTTAAACTTTCCATCAATGTATTTTAATGAAATACAAGTTACTTTCTAAATGTTTTCTTTGGTCACTATTTGTTATCCAAAATACAAAGAAAATTCATATATTTGACACCAGAAAATTTATACTATACTAAAAATTTAATTTTGAAAATTATATGTAAAGGTCTTATTTTAATCAAAAATAAAGCTTAGAAACAATCCTTTGAAAACATATCAGAACATAAAACAATTTTAAGTAACAAAAAGAACCCCAGTGAAGGATGGAGAAACATGAGCAATATAAAATCAAATGAGCAAACTGAGTAACATACTTTTAATCTAAACATTTAAAGATAGGTAGATTTTAAAATAAAGTTCAACCAAGCTTTTGAAAGCATAAATACTGTTCTTTTAAACATTGGTCTGAGTGGAAAAGTGACTGAGCTTTATCGACTTATTTTTTCTTACTGTCATACTCATATGTGACTTGGATATCCAAAATCTAACTACAACTGTATTCACAGCTTCAAGATAATTTAAATCTTTTGTGTACATAGATCTTGTTAACTTATCTGTACAAATAAATTACAATCTTCTTCACAAAGGAGAGCAATGAGTGCAATTAGTGTGAAGGAATATAACAAATAGGTCAAATTTGGTATCAAGGCACTATAAATAGGATAAATTATTTTATAATTCTAGATACATAAATCAAATATCATTTTAAATATAAATCTCAGCACTTTGTATTTTCTTAAATATTACCTAAAGCAAATATAATACTTGAAAAATGCACTTATACTTGATACACATGGGTGGCTCAGTCATTAAACATCTGCCTTCGGCTCAGGTCATGATCCCAGAGTTAAGGAATCAAGTCCTGCATCAGGCTCCCTGTTCTCTGGGCAGGTTGCTTCTCCCTCTCTCACTCCCCCTGCTTTTGTTCCCTCTCTAGCTGTGTTTCTGTCAAATAAATAAATAAAATCTTCAAAAAAATAAAGCAGTTACACTTGCCAGTTTTATTTCGAGATAAAGCATGACATTTGCAGAATGTTATTCAACTAGCCATACATCATATCGCATACCAATCTGAATTTTGGGGGGTACTGAATAATCAATGACACCTCAGTGTTGATTAGTACAGCAACTAAAATGTCCTGCAGAAGTTTAGACAGTTTCAGAAACTTTACCTTTCACTTCTCCATTCTCTTCTCCTTCTTTTGGCCCTCTCCCTCAAGAACTCACAGGAGTTTAAAATGTCAGCTGAGAGCCAGATGTTCTGGGGCCTTAGCCTATTGTGTACAAAAGTGCAGTTTTAATAACAAACATAACTAAAACAAAACTAAAGGAAGAACCCTAATCTTCTTTCATATCCTGAGGCAAACTCCAATTCCTCTTTGCCCTTATTATTTTTCTTTTCTATAGCAAAACAATATTGTTGGTATGTTATCCCTCCTTGCAGATCTAATTAGAATTATATTTACCACAACTTTTTTGGCTATCAGAAAGATCAAAACTCTGTCTTTACAAGTCTTCTTTTATCAGTTAGAATTTAAGAAAAATGTTATGCTTTTGAAGGCAAGATCTCTCCTGAGCATACAACTCAGAATGGACCAGCACCACCCCCATGGAGCAAACAAAGAAAAATTACATTCCTATTTTAAAATTTTTCTCACTAATGATCCATAAAAATACAATCTACCTAATTCTAGCAAATGTTCCTAAGAAACTTACTTTCACAGGCTGGATTGTCAGAAGCTACTGTCAACAGTTCATGATGCAATTTAAGAAAATACAGAGTTCCTTCATCCCAAACCATGAATTATCACGGTGTTTCATCTTTTAGAACCTAAAAAAATCTGCAGAGAGCCAATCAAAAAACACTATACTTTGGAAATTCTTTTCTCTCCCCTAACCATCATAGCAAATGAACCAATGTTCTCTCTGATTGACTGATGACCATGAATACACTGAGATCTCATGTTCTTCTGTTCTTACCTAAACCTGTTCATATTGGTTGTGTTTGTTACAGAATTCAGTTGTACAGTTTTAATGTAAGTTACAGAATACAGAATTATGTGTAAACTAATGAAATATGAGTGCAAAAAAAAAAGCTGCAAGACACACATCAGTAAGAGAGACTAATGCAGAATAAAACACATTTGCAGAGGACTGCTGGCATACATAAACCACTGAATAACACCTTTAGGTCTGAAGTTTTTCATCTGGAATAAAGAGAAATTAAACTAGAAGACCTGAAAGGACCTTTTAAGTTTTGATTTGTAAATAAAATTTTAATAAATTCCACTTCAAAATGTACTGTTCTACTGAGAAATTATAAAGGTTGACTGGGTTTTTTCATGTATTCAATATTTATCAAATGCCTACATGGTCACTGTTACAGGACAATTTTAAGATACTCTAAAGAAACAATGTGATTAAAAGTACAAAAACATTCTGTAAGCTAAAAAGCGTTACCTCATGTAGATTTTAATATAAATGTGGAAGAGAAATGCAGGCAGTAATATAATGCATGGGTATCTTTCTATATGAATGACCATGAGAATTAGGAGACGTTCTCTATTTTCCATTAACTATGATCTCTCCAAAACAGATTATTTTTAATAATCAAAATCGTGCTTTCAAATGTGTCATTATAAACCCTTTTTAAGTCTTCCTGATAGGGTTAGTACTAATTTTTATAAGCCAGATTTCTAAAAACTGAGTCTGCATAAAGAATTACTCAAATTCAGCTGAGAGAAGGAAAGAGTATGCCCCTCTTTACAATTTCAATTTCACTTCTGCTCATAACCCTATTTATACTTCAGTTACATCCACAAGACTTCATAAGTAGTTGCTAAGCAACAGGAACATGCTGAGTTCAGAGCCATTGAAATCTGGCTCTCTGCCACGTGAAAATATTTAACAGAGCCTAGAGCCTCCAGAATTTACAAAATGAAGAAGGAAAGGAAAGAAAAAGAAAGAAAAATTCCAAAGAGATACAATAATAAACAGAGTAAGCTGCCAAACTCTTCTAAAAAAGATTCACATATTCAGACCAAGGACTTCATTTTGGTATTTCCAAATATTTATTATATCTCTCTCTTAAACATTTTATATCATCTTTTTAATGTAGAAATTCAGACTCTGAAGTTATTCTCCTGGGGAAGAGAAGAGATACGATTAGTTGCATTGCTGTTAAAGGCATAACAATTGACTTAAAAAATATATTGTGCAAAGATTAGCCCTTGAAGAGACTAGAAGAACAGTCTGTGGGACATGACTGAGACTTTCTATGTTGGGTTTTTAAGGCCAGGAGACAAGAAACTATAACATTTTCTTCAAATTCCTTTTTCCTCCTATGCCTGATTAACTACTGAAAGAAAAGATTATTTTTTTTTACCCAAAACTGCAGTGTTTTCTAATTTTAAGCACCTTTAATAATTGAAAAAAATAAGCAAATCTAAAAATCTATTTACAACTCAAAATGGTTATAAAAATTAACTTTTCAACAGCTATTGAAAAGGCATCAAATATGTTTCAACACTCATTGATAAAATAAAAATTAAGAACATAAAGATTGCGCCTTACATTGATAAAGGCTACTTCAAACCAATGGAAACTACATATATATATATATATATTATATATTTATATATATATTTTTATTATATATATATATATTTTTTTTTTTTTTTTAAAGATTTTATTTATTTGACAGAGAGAAACACAGCCAGAGAGGGAACACAAGCAGGGGGAGTGAGAGAGAGAGAAGCAGGCTTCCTGCCGAGCAGGAAGCCCAATGTGGGACTCGATCCCGGGTCTCCGGGATCATGACCTGAGCCGAAGGCAGTTGCTTAACCAACTGAGCCACCCAGGCGCCCCAGGAAACTTTATATTTAGTGGTAAAACACCACAGCTATTTCCATTCAAGGCAAAAACAAAAACTATGATCATACACGCAGTACTGTTCTAGAAATCCTACCAAAGCAGTAAGAGCTCAAACACAGTAAGAACATAAAATGAAGAAAACATTTATTTCAGAATAGCAAGAAAAAGATATCTAGAAACAGTAACATTTATGAAAAAAATTGTTATAAAAACATGTAAAATATTAGAGCAACGTTGGACATAAGGCTTGATGGAGAAAAATATCAATCCTTCCTGGCTGAAACTTATTAGAAGTAATTCTAGCCAAAATGTCACCAAATTATTTTTATATCATAACAAACTTTTGAAATTAATCTATAAAAAAAGAAATAGCATAACAGGAAGAAAACTGAAAGTCAAAAGTAAGAAAAAAAATGATGCTTGCCCTTTCAGATGTGAGAAGATAGGAGAAAGCAATGATTATTATCATAAGTATTAAGAGATGAGTACAATAAATTATCTAGAAGAGAGATACACGCAATACAATATCTGATGGAAAAAGCATTACAAATTAACAGGGATTAAGTAGATTTTGAAATAAATGAATCAAAAATGAATTAAATGAATCAAAATAACAGCTGAGCATACCAGTACAACAGCAAATAGACTAGACATGAAATAAGAATTTTCAAAGGTGCAGAAAAACACTAAAGTAACCACAAGTTTTGAGAAATACCTGAAAACTAAATACACAGTGATATGGAATCAGTATCTAGAATAAAAAAGAACACCTATTAGTGAATAAAAAGAATAAACAATTCAAAATAAAAATTAACAAGCATAAATAGGGAATCACAAAACAAACATAAGAAAAAAAGCTGAACTTCACTAATAGCCACATAAAGACTAAACAAAAAGATAAATTTTTACAAATCTGACTGGCAACTCCTATAGTTAGCAGTAATATATAGCAGTGAGTAGTCTCATACACAGTGGTAAAAGACATTGTCATAACCATTCTTAAAAGGCAAATAGGCAAAAACTGTGCACCACTTTGACACACCAAAGACATTCTGAGATATCTTAAGATACACTAACATACTGTGGTACCTGGGTGGCTCAGTCAATTAAGCATCCAACTCCTGATTTTAGCTCAGATCATGATCTCAGGGTTGTGAGATCAAGCTCCTCACTGGACTCTGCACTGGGTGTGCAGCCAGCTTAAAATTCTCTCTCCCTCTCCCTCTGCCACTACCCCGTTCTCTAAAAAATAAAAATAAAAAGTTTTTTTTTAAAAGATACATTAATATTTTTTAAATATTAAAATGTACCAAAACAGCAAAAATACAAATTGTTTTTGTTTAGTTTGTGGACAAAGACTTAAACAATTGGGAAAAATAAATCCTTTTTTGTAATCCAGAACTTATTGTTCAAGTGTTAGTTTTGATACAGGTAAGAAGGAATATGATACCTAAAAAAGATTAAATTGATAAGAGCATTCATAAACATGAAGGTTGGCTCCAGGACTGTAGAATTACTAAAACTATAGGATATAAGGGAAATCTCGGCTATACTGAATTAGTATTCTAATTTTAATGTTGACTTGAAACAAAGATGCCTCCTTTCTTTTAGACTTCTCAATTGAGAACACAATGTCTGGACTTAAAAGAATTGGCATAACTCAACAATCTGTACAATTTTAGGATGTGATAGTTTAGAGGTGAACATGATTTGAACTTACTCATGTTCAAGAGTGTCTAAAAAATTGAGAACCATGCAGACCCTAAACATGGCCCTAAAGTTAAATGCTTAAAGAAACTGGATCCCAAAACTTACAAGTGGGGGAAGTATGATCATATTCAAGAGGAAACAAAGAAGGCCATCCAAACAAACCAACCAACGGTAGAACGGGTGACAATGATAACTGTGGATTGAACAAAAGTTCTTTTTAAAAGGGCTATTTTGATGATTATGATTCTGACTTCGGAGGAACTAGTGAGACTGACACTGAAAGGGAGTTCACATGTGAAGGAGTCACATGTCGAATTCCTTAAATAACAATTTGTTGACTTTAAATTAAAAAAAAAAAAAAACACAGGTGGGGCGCCTGGGTGGCTCAGAGGGTTAAGCCTCTGCCTTCGGCTCAGCTCATGATCTCAGGGTCCTGGGATCGAACCCCACTTCAGGCTCTATGCTCAGCAGGGAGCCTGCTTCCTTCTCTCTCTCTGCCTGGCTCTCTGCCTATTTGTGATCTCTATGTCAAATAAATAAATAAAATCCTTAAAAACAAAAAAACCCACACAGGCAAGGGTGCCTAGGTGGCTCAGTCAGTTGTCTGTCTTCAGCTTGGGTCATGATCCCAGGGTCCTAGGATCAGGTCCCACATCGGGCTCCATACTCAGCGGGGAGTCTGCTTCTCCCTCTCCCTCTGCCCCTCCCCCTGCTCTTGTGTTCTCTCTCTCTCTCTCAAATAAATAAAATATTAAAAAAAAAAACACAGGCAAATATAACATTCATCACTAAGGAAATAGCTTTAAAACAAATACTGTGGCGAATCCTCACTAACGAACACTAAAAAGCTAAGAATCTAGATTTTTTTCACAGGCATGAATATAAAGTGTACAACAAAGTAGCTGCAGAATTCTTAATGCAAAAAGGTGAAGCCAGACATACCTTTTGAATACTGGTACTACCTACCATTTCCTAGCCAAGTTACCTGTTCAATAATATATCCCTTCTTTGCCTCAGTATCCTCCACTATGAAACTAAAATTCAAACACTGCCTCTCCTCATACCTCTCCTCATAAAAATGTTATAAGGGCTAAATGGGATAATAAAATAGAAAGTACTTAGATACATAAGTAAACAATAAGTTGTTTCCATGTTTTATATGTCTTTGTGTTAAAACACACAAAAAATATCATTTCTAAACATTAATATAGGCACACAAGTGATATTTTAAAGTCTGGAAGGATAAATACCTAACTAGTTTACAGCAGCTCATATGAGGAAAGACAAAGGAATATAATACCAAGTTTCACTCAGATGTGCCAGTTCAAATTTTCACAGTGAAGACACATTCATGTAATTTGTATCTTAACAGTTAAACTCATTCCACTTTCCCCAATCTCTTCCATGCAAATAATAAGCCAGAGTAGCAATGACATTTATAAATGTAATTAGTTGACCCACCCAGACCCTAAACTCCAGAAGAAACAGAGAAGGAAAGCTACAATCCAAAAGATAAATTCCCAGCATTTCCTATAAACAGAAAATACAAGTACCACCTCCCAACCCCTCACAATCATTTCAGTCAGCATCAACCCCAAGTAAAACAGGAAATCTAAAATACAAAAATGAGTATAATCACAAATAGATGCCAAACTCCTCAAACAAAAGAACTAGTTACTTAGCAGAATGAATAGAAAACTTGTTAAAGTAGTATACTAAACATTCTGAAAAGGTATTGTACCCACATGAACAAGCAGATATGAAAAGAAATCAATCTGCAGTCTTAGAAATTCAAAACAAGAGCTGCATGGACACCGCTGAAGTCAGACATAGGTAATCAAGACCAGATGGCCTATCAAAATATTATACAAAGGAAAAACAGAAAAGCTAAGAGATGGGAAACACAACCAGAAGCAATAACTTTGACTGAAGATGAATTTTAGAAAAAAGAACTAAGGGGGCGCCTGGGTGGCTCAGTTGGTTAAGTGACTGTCTTCGGCTCAGATCATGATCCTGGAGACCCGGGATCCAGCCCCACATGGGGTTTCCTGCTTCGGCAGGAAGCCTGCTTCTCCCTCTCTCAGTCCCTCTACTTGTGTTCCCTCTCTAGCTGTGTTTCTCTCTGTCAAATAAATAAATAAATAAAATCTTTAAAAAAAAAAGAAAAGAAAAAAGAACTAAGAATAAAAGAAAACAAGAAAAACAATTCAAAGTTAAAATTAAAAACTATATAAAAAGGGGTGCCTGGGTAGCTCAAGCCCCACATGGGGCTCCTTGCTCCACTGGGAAGCCTGCTTCTCCCTCTTCCATTCCCCCTGCTTGTGTTCCCTCTCTCACTGTCTCTCTCTATATATCAAAGAAATAAATAAGATCTTAAAAAAAAAAGTATAGGGCGCCTAGGTGGCTCAGTGGGTCAAAGCCTCTGCCTTCAGCTCAGGTCATGATCTCAGGGTCCTGGGATCAAGGCCCACATCTGGCTCTCTGCTCAGCAGGGAGCCTGCTTCCTCCTCTCTCTGCCTGCCTCTCTGCCTACTTGTGATCTCTCTCTCTCCGCCAAGTAAATAAATAAATCTTTTTTTAAAAAGTATGTATATGTTTTCCATAGAACAGGCCTGCTAATTATACCAAAACAGACTAAATTAAAGCAAAAAAAGAAAAAAAAAAAAACCCTAAAACCTAAACATAATTTGTTAAGACTTCAGAAAACCAATTTGAGGAAATATTAATAACTTACAAGTAAAAGATCACTTAACTACAAAGGAGTAAGAATTAAACTGACATCAGACTTGTCATCAGCAATACTGAAGGCTAAAATAAACAATATCCTCAAAGTTCAGAGAAAAAGTTATTTTTAACCTAGAATTCTATTGCCAGAAAAACTAGCAATCAAGATAAAGAAATAAAGATATTATTTCTGAGAAAACTGAGGAAATGGTCCCTTGCTAAAACAATTACATAAAAATATAGTACAGAATCAAGACATCAAAAGACCCCAAGAAATGGGGGAGGAACTCAAATTAGGGAGCATAGATAATGCTCCAAAAGGAATCATCAATGCTCCAATAAAACAAATAAAACTCATGGGATGGCTGAAATAGTTGAGGATCCATCATCTTTAAAATAAATAGTCTGGAATTAAAATCTCAGATAATTATATGATGGGAGTTAGCTTACTCAGGGACTGTGAAATGTGGGGCAAAAAAACTGTGAGTCTCAAAATAACTTATCAGGTTTCAAACTGGGTAAAGTAACAAAAATATCAGATATGCTTTATAAACAAGAGACACACTTTATAATAAAATAGCACTGAAAGGTTAAAAACTCAAAGGACAGAAAATGATACACTAGCAAATGTTAACCAAAAAAAGGTAAGTATCTATGTAAAGCCTATATATAACATGTAAAAAAGAATTCAGATTGAAGATCAAGTTACTGAACAAAAAAATATATATCCTATAGATAAAATTACATCATTTCAAATTACATAAAACAAAAATAGGTTTAAAAAAATTCAGGAAGGGTGCCTGGGTGGCTCAGTGGGTTAAAGCCTCTGCCTTCGGCTCAGGTCATGATCTCAGGGTCCTGGGATCGAGGCCCGCATCAGGTTCTCTGCTCAGCGGGGAGCCTGCTTACTCCTCTCTGCCTACTTGTGATCTCTCTCTGTGAAATAAATCAATAAAATCTTAAAAAAAAAAAATTCAGGAAGAAACTAATAAATCCACAGAAAAATACACCTCATTATAAATTTACAGATGAAGAAAATGTATTATAAACAATGCAAGTATTTCTTAATAAAAAATAAACTGCATACCTAACAAGCCCAGAATATGCATTTTTCATAAACACATCCAACATACATTAATACTAATCACATATGTGGTGAAAAGGATATAATAAATTCAAAGACAGAAAAAACAAAGAAAAAAAATCACACAAAGCTACATCCTCTAGCCACAAGATAACAAAGTTAGATAAGCAACAATGAACTGAGAGGAAAAAGATCTCCTTATAAATTAAAAAACCATATATATTGGGATTAAGAAAGAAATCAGTGATGAAATAACTCAGAGGAAAAATGATAGCCTTAAACTGTACATATTAATAAAAACACAAATTCAAAAATGCTAGTAAAGGAGGAAAAGTACAAACCCAAAACAAAATAATGAGAGAAAACTCAATAACCTGAAGCAACAATAAAACCAATAGCCAGTTCTTTGGGGGAAAAAAAAAAACTATCAAAAAGTGGAAAATACATCAAGGAAAATTAAAAAAAAAACAATAAACAATATTAGAAATTATAAAAAGACAAATACAAAATAATACACTTGGTTCAAATACTCAAATATATGAAAGGTTATCAACGGTATGAGTGAAAAATACTGAGGGATTTTAACTTACTGCAAACTCAATAAAATTCAACAGTGCTAGATGGCTGTCAGAAATGTCAACGAAAAGTTAAGCTACAGAACAGAAGCACACAGTCTAAGGAAAGGGAGACATTTTTTTGGTATTACATTTAGTTCTGAGTGGTTCGGATAAAGAGGGACTCTTACAGAAACATTACAACAAACAGGATGACCAGGCTAAAGAATGACCTACAACAACATGTTGTATGAGGAATTGTTGGGAAAATAGAGGATAGTTAAACCTAGAAAACATGGAAATTTTAATAGCTTTCTTTAAAGAGTACAGATCTATCATGTGTGTAAAACAGATACAGATACAGAGAAAAATAGGAAGGCAGACAGACGAGTGCAGAAGCAAAAACAATGAAAGGCCAATTTCTCCCCAAAATCAACAAATATTGATTTGTTCAGATATCCAACAAAAGAAAGAATTAATTGCCATATGAAGTTACAGACTCTCCGTTCTGTCATTAGAAATGTTGAAGCAGAAACTAGGTAATTATCTGTCAGGAATAAAAAACAGTAGGCTCCTGTAGGAAATGTGATGTTACAACCTACTTGACCACCTAGGTCTATTCCATTTTCAAGATTTAGTTATTCAACATTACTTGCCAATAAATTTTGTTGCCTAAGAGGAACACAAAAACTGCAAACTCAGAATTTATCCTTCAAATTTTTGGATCATTCATACTCAATTCAATAGTCTCAAAAAGTACAAATCTTTATTCTCAAGACATTTATCTTCGTCTTACACGATTCCCTTTAGGTTAACTGTGTCTACGCGAAAACTCTGCAACTCTCTCTCCCCTTGCTTTGTTATGATCCCCAGCTGAATATTTACTGAATGCTATTTTGGTCTAACTCCTTGCCTCTTTACCTATAAATAAAACCCCTCTCTTTAAAAAAAAAAAAAAAAGAAAAGAAAAGCCCTCAATCTGTCTCAACTATCTACCCAACCTAACATTTGCCCTAACAATTACTGCTCTAGAAAAGTAGGAAAACTTCCCAACTATTTTAGATATGTGTGTTCTCCACACTAAGAGAAGCATGCCCTTCTCTCAATTCAACCTTTGGTAGATTAATCAAAATCAAAATTGGTATCTTTCTAGTATCAACATTTCTCTAACCTAGTGAAGTTTACTCAAATGAAACAGATCCACAAAACATATGAATATTTATACTTCAACAAAACATGTATTAGAACAATAATTTTCTTTTTTCTTTTTTTTTTTTTTAAGATTTTCTTTATTTGACAGAGAGAAACACAGCCAGAGAGGGAACACAAGCAGGGGGAGTGAGAGAGGGAGAAGCAGGCTTCCCGCCGAGCAGGGAGCCCGATGTGGGACTCAATCCAGGGTCTCCAGGATCATGACCTGAGCCGAAGGCAGTCTCCCAACCAACTGAGCCACCCAGGCGCCCCAGAACAATAATTTTCAAAAGCCTACGCAACACTGTTGAGAAGAGGAAACAGTCTGTACCCCTAAAACATGAGTGTGGCTTCTATCACACTCAATCTAGCTGGCCTCTAGCTTTTAAGTACCCAACCATGTAGTAAAATAAATGACCAATGACCTTTCAGAGTCTAGAAACTAAAAGTCCCATCTAAAAACTAACACTTTAAAGTTGCAGAAAGATCCTGCCATTCAACTTCTAAAAAGGGAAGCAAAGACCAAAGAACTGCCAATACCATTCCTTTCCTCCTCTATTTCTCAAAGCTAGCCTCACTATCACCCTTTGCTTTGTCACCTACCCACACTCATCTTCCAAAATTGTATCAATAATATATTTTATCACTGACCATATCTATTTAGCAGACACACATACTTGCATTCTTTATAAACATAAATCCATATACCTTTATAATATGGTTATATATTCTTTATACTTCTTTTATTTCAATGAGATGATTTTCTGTACACAATTTTTGAAGCATACCAAAAAAATAATATAACAAATCCTTCTGCAACTTTCACCTATAAAATAAAATACTTAAAACAATTTTTTAAAAGATTTTATTTATCCATTTGACAGAAAGAGAGATCACAAACAGGCAGAAAGGCAGGCAGAGAGAGAAGGGGAAGCAGGCTCCCCACTGAGCAGAGAGCCTGATTCAGGACTCAATCCCAGGACCCTGAGATCATGACCTGAGCGGAAGGCAGAGGCTAACTGAGCCACCCAGGTGCCCAACATATTTAAACTATCTTAACAAAGTGAACTTAAGTGTAAAACTAAAATGAATATTAGAAATTTTAGGGGCACCTCGTGGCTCAGTGGGTTAAGCCTCTGCCTTCGGCTTGGGTCGTGATCTCAGAGTCCTGGGATCAAGGCCCTCATCGGGCTCTCTGCTCAGCCAGGAGCCTGCTTCCCCTTCTCTCTCTGCCTGTCTCTCTGCCTGTTTGTGATCTCTCTCTCTGCCAAATGGATAAATAAAATCTTTAAAACAAAACAATATAGTTTAAATATGTGGAAATGGAAAGCATAAGGGTAGAACTGGAAAACTTGACCATGTTATATGCATAAACATACATTAACGTATGCCAGTGATCCACTTGTGAAAACAGAAGCAGTCAGATTTTGATGATGAATTCAAAGTGGTACATTTACTCTGAAACTTTATAGTTTAGTAAGGTTACAAAACGTCATTTCTCTGTATGTACCAGTTGGTGTCACTACAACTGAAAACACAGTACAGGACTATAACGAAAAGAGGTCTAAAACTGATTTCTATGTAATATGAACATATTGTATGCATGAGTAACATTCATATATGAAGCCTACTGTTAGTCCACTTCGATACAAACCCGAGGACTATTAGAAAAAGTGAAAATCGTTTTTTAAAAGATAAAATCCAAGTATGGTATTCAAAATCTCCTGAAAATTTACATTAAACAATCTACCAATCCTGGAATGACTAAAATTAAGAACAAACAAAAAAACCTTCTAAAGGTAAGAGACAGATATAAGGCCTAAGGGATGGGGGTGGGAAGTGGGGGTAGTCACAAAAAAAAAAAAAAAGGACCTCAATCTCTTACCTATGGGTGGCTTGATATTGTGAAAAGGACCTCCTCTTCTGTAAACCACTGCAACTTAGTTCATTTGTATAAACAGTAAAAGCTAATGCAGACTTCTAGAACAGCCTTCTTGAGCCTAAATTCCTTGCTTGGTTCATATTCATTAAAAAAAAAAACACACAAAAACCAGAAATACAGTAGATTGGCTACATATTAAAATTCCTTTCAAACTGTGATTCACATCTGTTGTGTAGTTTGTGCAGCAAACATCCCTTTAACCACAAAAGCCAAAAAACGTCAGACAATATGCCAATGAAGCTCAGAGAACACACAAAGTACATCCTCCAAAGGATTGTTGCAAGTGAAGATGCCTAGAATCAGAATTCTTTTGTACTGCTTTCTATTCTGCCAACTATTAGGACTGCAGCAACTGTGTGCAGTTAAGTACCTCCCACATATTACCCAACAGTATCAATAGGCATAAATCTATAAAAACAGAACTAAAAGCTTCAGAGGCTTATAGCTTCTCATTATTCCACATATTGTCAGTTGTGGAGGTCTCAGTACTCTTATTCTAAAGCATCAACTCTGTTCTTTCAGTCCAAAAGGCTGAATTCTTATACATTCCAAACAGAAAATCCATGACACATATTATTTGCTGCCCTAGCAGAGCCAGACTGCAGTTACAGCTAGCTGGCACCAGTAAGAACAATTTACATAAAGCAGTCCTCATTTCATGACCAAAGGAAAGGAGAATACTGCTGAGTAAACCCTCCCCCATTCGTTCCCCAACAGGCACTAACTGGTTCTAGAATATATCTAGTTATCTATTTACCAATGATTCAAATCTAGGTAATAAGAGAAAATCAATTTATAATTCTTATGTAACTGACATTTTACCCCACCACACCAAAATATATTTAACACCCAGAGATATTCAAAAGCCTTAGTTTCTTGTGACATAGACCAATACTTTACATAAATCCAATAATTGCTATTTTTAACAGTCATTAAAAATATAAATTATAATTCACATTAGCTAAAAGCTGTCCTCATTCGACTCTACAGCCTCCTTTCAAATTTTGTTAATAATTTAAATAATAAATGATCATTAAGTAGATTTGCTCTTAGAACCACAGTGCTTTACATGTCACCAAATAAGACTTAATGCATATTCAAGCATCACTAGTACAATAATTAATTCATTCAACATATTTATCACTAGTTAATATTACTAACTTTTTGATAAATTCACATGCTAACTCACAAATATCTAAACAAGAACATATTTTGTCAGTGGCACATTCTTATTTAACCTAAATCATTCTTGTGTTGTTTTAATTGGCTAGATCTGACTGAGCAAGAGTTGAGTCATTGTCTATGAAGTCCTTTATTCACATTTTTTCAATAATTACTTTATCACCTACTAATACATAATTCTATCTGTTCATGTCTACTTTTCTACTTATTTTAGCAAGTCTAAATATACTAAATTTCATTTTTAAATAACAGTCTAGAAACTAGTGTCACATCCAAAATGACAATAAATGAAAAGAAGTACTTAATACACTAACCAGGGATTATCCAAAATATGTTCCTTTTTTTTTTTCTTTTTTTTTTTTTTTTTTTTTTAAGTAGGGTCCATATCCAGCATGGAGCCCAATGCAGGGCTCAAATTCACAACACCAAGATGAAGACCTGAGTCAAGATCAAGAGTTGGACCCCCAACCAACTGAGCCACCCAGGTGCCCTGTTCCTTATTTTTTAAATCTTATTTTCAGCTGTTTTATTTTTTTTCAAGATTTTTAAATTTATTTTATAAGAGACAGCACAAGCAGGGGGAACTAAAGAGGTTGAGTGAGAAGCAGGCTTCCCGCTGAGCAGGGAGCACAATATGGGGCTTGATCCCAAGACACTGGGATCATGACCTGAGCTGAAGGCAGACGCTTAACCAACTAAGCCACCCAGATGCCCCATATTTTCACCTGTTTTAAAACATCATTCTTAAACTATCCCTATTACACGATGACAATGGGGCTCTAAATTAGGGTGAAAATAAAATTATCACACATCAACATTAAAGAGTAGACTTCTAACGCATGCATAACCCTAAGTGTTACCTTTGATAAGCAATAGTGGATTTCCTCAAACAACTATATATTCTTTTCAGAATCTGTACTCCAGCAGCAGCAGGAGGAACAGAAACAAATATATATATATATAGATAGATAAATAGATAGATAAAATGGTGCCATTTCACATAGTATAGACTGTTTAAGTAACATTTGGCTATTGATCATAACCTCTCAGAGCTGGAAATTATCCAAGTATTGTATTCCTTTCGGTTTTAATTTTCTTAGCTGTGTCCTCCCTTTTTCTCTTCCTACTTTATGCATCCAGCTCTCTGAATAAAAGTACTTTAAAATCAAAGGACCTAAAAATCAGTTAATCCAGCATAAAATATAACGTATATAATAACTATTTATTTAAGCTGAATAAATTAAACAATCACCCAACAGTGAATTAATCATAAGAAGCTTAAATTCTCTACAACCTGCTTACTGAAGTACCAACCAAAAATGCTAGTTATTAATCTAGCTCAGTGCTTTGCAAATTAATAACAGTGAAAAACAAATGTTTTATCTCTAATCCATCAAACACCAACACTTTTATAAATTCAACAAAAATGAATTAACTGGAAAGTGAAATAAAGAGAAAGCACATAAAATGTATGCCTCAATTATTTCTATTATTTGGCCCAACTGACATAAAGTTACTTTATTGAATTGATATAAAAATTTCTAGACACTCTTAATTTCAGTTCTTATCTCAGACAAACTAATCTGAACTGATCCTCAAACCACATTTCAGTAGTGTTCACCTAGCCATTCGCTACCTATTCCACCCTACCCTCAGGATTCTAAATCCCTTGGGTAATTTAACCTTCTCATATTTAGTATCTATCCTCTCATTTCCCTTGCCCCAGTGTAAACTGCTAGAGTGCAGGGATCCTGTATGCCAGACATCAAAACAGTGCCTGGCAAATAACAGGTACATAAGAAATGTTTGTTAAATTTGTTGAATCGATTGATCACAATTCACAATCCATTTTTGTTTTCACTCAAATATGCTGACTTAGCACCAGTAAGAATTCTTATTGTATCCCCTTCAAGCTCTTTAAAGTCCTCACTTTTGAGATTTAAATACCTTGCTTTCTGGCATTTTTACCACAAATGAGCTGGACCCCTAAGAACCCCTCACCCTAAAGATCCTTTTCTCAAGTATCCAAGTAGCCCAGATTTTTCCCCAATACTACAATGACTGAAAACAAAACAAAACAAAAAAAATTATGCCAGAGGAAAACTTGTGAGGAAAAAGTAACCAATATTTACTAATACCTAATTTGTGTCCCACACTGCACTAAATGCTTTATATATACTATGCTCATTTAAATCCCAATTATCAACTCTATATGGTAGACTTTATCCCCATTTTAAAGATAAGAAAACTAAAGTCTGAAAATAACTAGCTTCTTCCTATACAAAATAATGCATAAGACTTACTGATCACTTACGATAGGTGTTATACTTCCAGCATTATATATACACTTCTCATATAAACATCTAACTAGTCAGTGAAAGAAAATGAGTTCACCTTGACTGATTACAAAGTTTGTGTTCTTCTTCCCTGACTCCTTATCTAATCCAAATCCAACCACCCCTCTCTTTTAATGGTTGCAGAATGGCATTAAGAGCTTACATAATGTATCCAAAACTATACAATTACTTAATAGCAGTACCAGACAAAAATAATCATTTCCTGACTTCTATACTAATAGTTTACACAATGCATGCCATAGTACCTCCATGTTAGCAAAGAAAAGCAACAGGTCACATGACTCTCCTGGGAGTAGCACCTGGTTTACAAGGGCAGAAGTCCTTAGATGCAGAAGCAACTCCTCAGATACGGTGTTAAACTCCTTTTTCATTAAACTCAAAGGATTCCCTGAGTCAAGAAGCACTGTTTTCATCATTTCCATATTCACACATTAATGACTAAGAAGAGACTACTACAAATTATTAATAGAGAATTCTGTGAAAGTTCTAACCTGGGCAATTAAAAAAAAATCCTTTATTTGAATAGACTTTAAGCTTTCTCCCAAATTACTATCTCTTTCGGGAGTGTGAAGAGTTCAAAAAGGAGAGTCAGTGTTTCCTGTGCAAATTAAATGCTTTTTCAATTTCCACTGAAGTTTCCTCTTTTAAAGCCATTTTCCAAAAAAGTAACATTTCCCTAGAGTTAGCAATGTCATGGTATTACATGAAAGCTAAGAAGCTGGCTTTCACTCTGGAAAATGTGGCATTCAAAATCACATCACATCATGATGATAAACCATGTTTCCTGCATCACTGAAGTAGTCTCAACATAGTTGAGATAGTGAATGTTATGGAAACAGAAGCAAACTTAAAAAAAAAAAAAGTTTATAATGGGCTCTAAAATTAGTCTAGTACAGTCAAGAAAACTTTCTCCTAGCAACTTTCACATTTTTAGTGCTAAGACTTCTCAACTCAACCAATTTAGATATAAATCTTTCATAAAATGTATTTCATTTACCTGTTTGGTAAACGGTGTATATTGAATATATTTTAACTTTTTCTTATGCAGCAGTATCATCATTAAGAACATCAATATGATTACAGTGATGTCTTTAACACTGTCACAACATTTAAAAAGAACCAACTATCACATTAAAAAAACCTAAAGGTATTCAGGTTTCTAATTAGTATTTCTTTAATCTCTTCACTTTCATTCTATTGTCACTTTTTGAAATGTCACTGGATCTCCTTCAGTCAGTACCACAGCACTCTAAAATACAGATAAATCAGGACAAAGCTGAAGTTTGGCAAAGGTTCCATATCTTCTAAAGAATAAACGGCCTTTACACACACAGCCTCTCCTACCAGGTAAAGTAGGCTGAACTTTACTTATGCTTACTTTCTTCTAGGTTAGAAGCTATATTCTAAATATAAAAGGCTGCCAACAATCTGTCAAATAAATCGGATACGGATTTAAAAGGACAGTTTACAGGGGCCCAGCAAGTAATGTAATTAGTGAATAAGACCAGATGTGAACTGTTATAGGCCCTATCTGAAGGGGACAGTAGCTACTCCACTGAGGATTATTTTTCTGATGCAGAAGTACATTCTTAGCACTGCCCATCTTCTGTTTTTCAGAGATGAGACATCCAGATTTTTGTTTACAATCTGACAGCTTTAACAACTAGAGCAACAGGGCAGCAGCTAAAGGATAAAGTCTGTTGGCTGCCAATTTGTGGCTACTGAAAGAAAACTATACTGTTCCTAAGATTCTCATACGTATTGAAACACATAAAATTGTAGGTCCTGAATTCAACTCATCTCTTTAGAGAAATTATTTTCTCATTGTACCTTTGGAGGACTCAGCCTGACTAGAATTGAAACATTTCTCCCATTTACTCCCTTAATTCTTCAATGTCAACATTCTACATTGGCTTTAATATATTTGCCACTATCTACATACAGCAAAAGGTGACTAATCTATGTAACAGAATAGGATCAATAGTGCAAACATGAATACAACATAACACCAAGTGACTATGGATGTACTAATACTAGTCAGTACTTCTTGCTTCTGAGCATGAGCTATATGAGAAATTTCCCATTCTGTTTAAATATACCACATTCCCCAATCCAATCACATTTGATAAAGTACACAACTAAAAAACAAAAAACTGGAAAATATTCAAATATTACTGGAAAATTAGCATTTAGAAGATTTCATGGTACTTTTCAGAAACATTATGTAAACTGATTCTCAGCATATCTTCGCCACATAGATAGGAATTTATTCCCATTTTACAGATGAGGAAACGAGTCAGAAAATCAAATGGGGTAACCAACATAAGAGAAGAAAGTAGTAAAAACAACTCACATTTAGGTCTGAACTCATAGTAAATTCTTACACTATGTCAACATTTTCCTTAAAGGCCTATGCTTAATGAAATAACTCAGGAAAAAAGATAAACAAGTAGGGAACACAAAAAGTGACAAAATAAAAACATTAAATCTTAATTATCCAGCTCCCAGATTTATTATGCCTTCAATTATTCAGCCTAATAACTAATCTGCAATTCAGCACAATTTGAAAACTGTCACCAATCCCAAAAATAATAATCCCACTAAGGTCCAGTTTATGCTTATAGTTGCAAAAATGCAACATGGCACTGAAAGAATTAGGAATAATATCCCAGGTAACCACATTGTTGGTGTTTCCCCATGTACAAGTAATAATCAATAGAGTCATCTTATAGTGGGTTTTTATAATCTACAGCAAAAGGTAAAAAATAGAGCATCATTAAAATTTCCCCAAGGTCCTACTCTGAAGATCAGCATAAGTTGGTTCAATAATTTCAACCTAGCCAATTTTTCCTCCAGCAATAAAGAACAAACTGAATAGCTGGCTTGCATTGTATGAAATATCCAAATACAGTAAGCTGTTCATGCTACAAGAGGCATGAAAATAATAATGATTAAGGGCACAGAACATTCACTTCCTATGTCATACTCACTCTAGGGTAAACCTAAAAGGCATGATGGATAAAATCTCTCTCACAAAACCGAACCTGTTGTTCCTCTCTTTTGGGGGCAAGCTTATATTACTGGATTTATATAAAGTAATGTTCAGGTTACTAGAATTCATTATATCACGTAAAAAGAGTCCTAACAACTTCACAAAATAGTAAGCTAATGAAAGAGAAATAAACACGCTAAAGCTATTGACAGAACTGAACTTGTGATCCCAAATATATTTGAAGCCAGTGAATAAATGACCAATGATGAAGAAAAAATTATTTTGTTAAAAAAAATTAGAACAAATATAAATGCAATTTTGTGGCAAGGCAGCAATTTCAAACTGTTAAATCGTGTAAATATAGATCTTACACTCTAACTTCATGAAATTAAAAAAGAACATAAAGAATTCATGTTCTAGAATACTTTTCAAACTGAATTCTACAATCCCTTAACTTGCGACCTGAAGTTCTATGACTAAGTAACCTAGATCCTGACACTAACAAGATTAAAATTGTGATATAGGATCTTGTTTCAGACATTTTTTTTCATCTTAACAGCCTAATTGTTCTCATTTTATTAAATAAGTTTATAATAATAAATGTTACACTTTTAAATTATAAAGTACAATAAAATACTACATGTATCCCTTTGAAATACAGGGTCTTTCATAAGAATTTAATGTGCAAAAAGTTGTTTTCTAAAGTTGCTGTGCTTAGAAAGTTCAAAACTTACTGTTCTATGTCATATTAGTCAGGGATATATTCGTAATATTCTTAACAAAATTGGGAGAAATGTACTATGCCATTCATTAAAAAAATTATTAATTACCACAACTTAAACATTAGAGCTTAAAATTTCTGCTATCTGAAATATTATGTGAATAAGAACTTCATTCTCCTCACTCTCTGGGTCACTATGGCCTTACCATATCTCAATAAATGTTTCAACTTCAGAAGAACGTTAAGAAAGCTTTTTGAAAATTGTGAAACAAAATTTATAAAATCACTGAATTCCATTTTTAAATATACCGCAGTTTTAAATAAACCGCACTTAAACTTTAAGACTAAAGTGGACATCAACAATTAGTACCAACTAACTAAAACAACTGAGTATTTATTTCAGCTCTGTTGCATTAAATATATTTGCTAGAAAGAAAAGGGGTATCCAGACCTAGATGTGAACTTGTTTCTAAATTCAAAATCTGAATCTGAATGACAATTTAAGTAAAAAGTAATTACAGTAAAAAGTTAGCACCCTTAAAAATATGAAAGAACTGAAAGGCCAAGAGGAGGCAGCAGAATGAGAAAGAATTAGAACCCAGTGCAAAAAAAAAATCTAACAGTGTTAAAAAAATTTTTTTCTTTAACTATGACTTTTATTCAGAAAATTAACATTCTTCCCAGAAAGCTACCAAACAGCTCCAAAACACACACACACACACACACACACACACACACACACACACCTACACCCACACACAGAAAAATCTCTCTTCGTGCAAAACACGGCTTATTTATGGCTTCTTTACAAAAAAAACCCCACAACTATTCAATATAAATATAAATATACTGTTTTTAATTTCCACCAAAAAATATCAAGCAAACTAAAATATCCAACACAAAAAGAATATTAAGTTAATTAGGGCCAGAAAACACTATTGTAGTGATAAAATGTTCTGGCAATGACAAAACATAAGATGGTGAGAAATTACAGGAATTTAACCTTTGACCTCACCATCCTATGTACTGTGTCCATAAAAGAAGCTTAAAGCAAACACTTCAACTTCTTAGTAAGCAAGCTCTAAGTTCACCCTGCTATGTAAATTCAGTAGAATTCAAATATTTTTTAATTAAAATGTTCAAAGATAAAGAGTAATTGGTTCTTACCTCTGGTCCTGGTGCATGTGCCAAGTCTCCTCACTGGCATAGTTGCTGCCTAAGCAGCTACAAAGACTAGGTCAGCAGCCATTTTGAGACAGCTGCACTGTCTCAGTTGCACTAAAGTGTAATTAAGATGGCTGCAATGTGCACTCAAGAACTCACACAGTGAAAACTCAGCTATGTATCAAACAAAGCCCCTCCCACTTTGTCAGTCTGCAGGAAACTGAACACAGACAACAGCTAATGCATATACTGCAACAAACAATGCAGCTGCTTAGGACACAGAAAACAGAGAAGGCAGCAAGCCAGTTTTGTAACACAATGCCTGTGAATCCGGACTTGCAACACAGACTTTGGGCACACCAGATCCCAGACAGCCTGAAGTCCATGCCACATATTAGCAGTTACAGAGATAGAGCCAAATCACACACAGCAAACATCAGGGGATTCGCTTGAAAGAAAGCCACCATTTCAGTCCAGAAAAAAAAGTCTGCTCAAGGCCCTTCTTTTTTTTGGCTTTTATAGTACTTTTATCATGAAAAAGGTGCCAATTTTTATAATTTCTGGAAAATTAAGTTGTTTAAATCCTAACAGTCAATTTCCAGTTATAGAAAGCCAATTAAAGATCTTTTCCCACAGAGTGTAAGCCCCAATGTACTCAAATCTAGCAGAATGGTTAAAGCTTGCAGTCAAATTTTTGAATCTTGACAATAATTTTAAATAACTGCAGGGAAGAGACTAGAGTCATTAGAGCTATGATGACAACAAAGCTTATTTTGAGTTATCTGCCATAAAGATAAAAACAATTTCTTCTCTTTTGTGGTCCAGATGGCCACAAAGACAACTCTAGGTGAGTGTTTGGTCCCAGAGCAAATTAAATTTCATGCCCTGCCACAGACCTCCCAACATTTTAATATGAGTGAAAAACAAATAAAATTAAAGAATGTAGACACCACTGCAGGGGGGAAGGGGAGCAAATAGGGAGAACAGAGTAAAATTCAATCTGAAAGTGGGTGTATTAACAAAACAAATTTGAGAGGGATCCCAACAAATCTGCTGTGGCAGAAACCTACCCATTAAAAGAAGAGAAGAACAAGAGCACAGAAAAAACCTGTTTGCTTGATAGTTCATATCATCTAGGGAATCCACCTTTTTCCTTCTCGTTTCTATAGTTTACTTTCCTAAAGTCTAGCTGCCCTGTTTGATCTATCCAGCACACGATGTAGTAGATATTCACTAAAACTCATTTAAGCGTAAAGGGAGGTGGTAGGGGTATAGCCAAATGGTGATTAGCCCCATAAGTTGATAACTGTTCAAGTTGAGTGATGGGCACATGGAGTTGATTATGTCATTCTATTTTTTTATATATTTAAAATTTTGTATAATAAAAAATTTAAAATAATACAACAGTAACTCAGCTTTTTTTAAAAAAAAATTCCAATTCAACTATTTAACTAACTCAGCTTTTTAAAAGATCCTTACTTATTCTCCAAGAGGCAAACTGGATATTGTATGTAAAGACTATTCGAGTACTACACTAGGTAAAAAAAATAAAAATAATAAAAATAAAAAGGTTACACATAACCAAGCCACATTAAATCTTCAAAAAAATAACATACTCTGAGGGTCACTCAAATCTATTCCTTAGAAGCAAGAGGTTGGTAAACTGCAAAAGATTAAAAAAAGATAGACATTACTGTAGCACCAAAATGGAACTAAGGTTATTGGGAGACAACCAAAATTTTTAAATCTGTCAAGTGAGCAGCTTCTGATATTCAGCATAGCAGATTCCTCTGGAAGTCTGGTCTACAAAAATTTAAATTATGTAACACACCTTCAAATGTGCCCTGTCCCATCCCCCTCACCTCAAGCCTCCCCTGTCTTGCCAAATACCTTTCCAATGTAAATCCTAACTACTTTTTTTCTCAGTCTAAGCTTTCCTGAGCAAGCTAAGTTGCTGGCTACTACTATTAGCTACAAGTACTACTCTTCACCCAAATTAGATCTCAAAATAAAAGACATAATTCTCCATGGTACCAATTCTCCTCCAGCCACTACAATCATTTCACTATCTGTTTATTAGATTTTCTCTATTATCCCGAGGCACATAAGTGAACAGTAACTATACTGATTATCTACTTTACACATGGCACTTAGAAGACAAAGGAGTAGGTAGGTACTTAATACAAAATCAAGCACTCAGATAAGTTTTACACCCATTATTTCAATTAATTCTCACAGTAATCCCACAAGGTATGTATTACCTCCAATTCACCAGTGAGGAAAACAGCTCAAAGATTAAATAACTTCACAAAAGTGCTAGGAGCTGAAATATATGGCAGACTATACTCATTCTGAGTCCATGGAGCTTCCTTCACCCTGATTCTGTTTTTATACATCATGAAAACAGTTTAGAAAAGGAAAATGGTTAGGCTGTTATTCTGATAACTGGTGTCACTGCCAACATGTTTAACTTTCTATCCCAAAGAACCAATCCTAGTTCACCAGGTAAATCCTATTCAGGATTCAACCTAAATTATCTCATCAGTAACAATGTTTTCCTTACTCTCTTTTCTCTTTATCTCCCAAGCCAGGTATAATTTCACTCTCGAGATCTTTTGTGATACCATCATTACACTTAACCATATTTCATTACTTCTATCTTTATATATGAGTCCCTAAGGAAGAAATACATTTTAATTCATTTTCCATTCAGTTCCATAGTGCAAAACACAGTATTTGCTCAATAAATGGTGAGTTAAAATTAATGTCCAGTGTTTTTATTTCTACCACAAAAATCTCAGAAAATTCTACATCTTTAAGAACCTTCATTTTCAGGATCTCAACTCTTACTTTCTAGGAAAAAGTAGTCAAGTAATGACTCAACTTCTTAGGCCTGAGCCTAAGAAATCTCTGTACTTGAAAACCCAGGAAGTGGGGGCACCTGGGTGGCTCAATCAGTTAAGCATCTGGCTCTTGGTTTGGGCTCAGGTAATGATCTCAGGGTTGTGGGACTGAACCCTGCACAGGGCTCCATGCTCAGCCTGGAGTCTACTTGAGATTCTATGCTTCTCCTTCTGTCCCTCCCCTTACTCATGCGGTCTCTCTCACGCACGCTCACATGCATGCTCTCTTGCTCTCAAATCATTAAAATCCAAAATGGAAAAAATACCTTTTGTAGAGCACTTTTCAGCTTTTAGAGAGTTTTTATAGGCAATACAAAGGACCTACTATGTGCTCAGAAGAGCTGAACTCTAAAAAGTGTCTATCAAAAATCATGGAAGTATATTATTTGCTTTTAAATTCTTAAATTTTACTAAGAAAGAATACTGCTTAATTATATTTCATATAAGAAACTTATTTTAGGTAGAATAAGTCCTGATAAACTGAATCATTGTTTATTTGTAAAAGCAAACACATCTGGAAGCTATTTTTAATGTCAGGTAAACATTTCTATGATAACCCAATGTTTTAGCTCTTTCACAGAATTTTTTCATTTCAGTCTTATGATCATGTAAAATAAGTGTTATGAGCAAAGAATGTAAACCATTTGCTAGGGGATATGCAAATAACAATAAGAACTGGAATAGAATTAACTGTAATCAACTACTGTAACCTTTTATACAACACATATCACTTTATTATAAAAATAGTCACATATACAAAATGCTGAAAATTCCATGGACCCTAAATAAAAGGTTTCACTATATTAGATTAAAAGTAAATACTATTTAGTTAATACATTTTAGTTATGTATGATTACCAACCATATATATATGAAGAAAATAAACAGTAAAAGGATTTAAGGTAATGAAAACACCTAATCTCACTCCTTCAAATCCCACTAAAACTACAACAAAGGTATTTTTTTTTACAGATTTTATTTATTTATTTGACAGAAAGGTCACAACTACGCAGAGAGGCAGAACAGAGAAAGAGGGGGAAGCAGGCCCCCACCGAACAGAGAAAGAGGAGGAAGCAGGCTCCCCACCGAACAGAGAGCCCAATGTGGGATTCAATCCCAGGACCCTGAGATCATGATCTGAGCTGAAGGCAGAGGCTTAACACTCTGAGCCATCCAGGTAGGTGCCCCACAAAGGTTTTTTTTGTTTTTTTTTTTAAGATTTTATTTATTAAAAAAAAAAAAAAAAAGATTTTATTTATTTCTTTGACAAAGAGAGACACAGTAAGAGAGGGAACACAAGCAGGGAGGGTAGGAGAGGGAGAAGCAGGCTTCCCACCGAGAAGGGAGCCTGATGTGGGGCTCAATCTCAGGGTCCTGGGATCATGACCCAAGCCTAAGACAGCCACTTAATGACTGAGCCATGCAGGCATCCAGTAAAGGTTATTTTTTGAAAGCATAAATCCTCAAGAATAAGGAGAAAAGTAGAAGAGAAAGGTAAAAGATTTTAGGAACTGGAAAATAAGCAGAACCATTGGTAACTAACTTAGCAGTTCTGCAAATATCATATTCCATGCTTCACTGGGGGCAAGTACCAACTTAAGTTACATGACAGCAACTTCAAAAGACACAGCAACTAAAAGAACTAGGCCAACTGAGGTGAAGGGACCAAATAGTAGGATGATGTGACTGAAAAAGGGATACTAAGTGAAAGCTGTTTGTGAATCAATAAGATAGACTAGATATCCTTACCACATTCCACTGAATACCTCCTCTTCACAATCCTAGCTAAAATATGAAGACAACACCCACAGTTAAAAATTAGAGTAGCATACCAAAAAGAGAGGGACTGAGTGATTACTGGAGAGGCCCAGTCTTCTTCCATTAATCTTCCAGAATGCTGCCATGGAAAACTAGAGCAATCCCTTGGGTCCCCTCCCTCTTCAGGAGCTTTACACTGTTACTCAACAAACTTTGCTTTACTATCACTCAAGGTAATAGAAAACTATTCTCTGAGAGTATCTAAAAAGCACAAGACCCTAGATCTTAAAATCTTGGGAGCTCTCAAAAAACAATCCATCCAGAAAAGCCAAAGAAAAGTTACAAGAAAAGTTACAAGCTGACAAATGTAGACATTCTAATCAACTTTTTAATTTTTTAAAATTTTATTTGTCAGAGAGAGAGTGTGTGTGTGCATGCCCCACGGAAGGAGAGGCAGACAGAGGGAAAAGTAGGCTCCCTGGTGAGCAAGGAGCCTGATGCAGGACTCGAGCCCAGGATCAGGACCTGAGCCAAAGGCAGATGCTTAACCAACCCAGGTGTCCCTCTAATCAACATTAAAAAAATTTTTTTCTCAGAGAAAGAGCATGTGCACAAGCTGGCCAGGGGTCTTGGAGGAGGGAGAGGAGAGAATCTTAAGCAGGCTCCACACCCAGCACAGACCTCTATGTGGGGCTCCAGAGGCTTGATCTCACGACCCAAAGATCATGACCTGAGCTGAAATCAAGAGTCAGACATTTAATCAACTGAGCCACCTAGGTGCCCCTCTAATCAACTTTTTAATCTTCCACAAACTATAATACAGTCAGGCAAGGAAGAAAAAGGCAACTGATTAAGGTCTAATGTGGAAAACAGAGACCAAAAGCAAGCAAAAACAAAAACAAAAACAAATTAAAACTATGCAAGAAAAAACTTAATGTGGCACCTGGGTGGCTCAGTTGGTTGAGCCACTGCCTTCAGCTCAGGTCATGATCCCGGAGTCCCGGGATCAAGTCCCACATCGGGCTCCCAGCTCCCCAGGGAGTCTGCTTCTCGCTCCGAGCTTCTCCCTTCTCATGCTCACTCTCACTCACTCTCTCTCTCAAATAAATAAAATCTTAAAAAAAAAAAAAACTAAAAAAAAAATTAATATCCACAGCTAAGATCAGATGTTGCAGTCATGCATCAAGAACAGAATACTAGGAGCGCCCAGCTGGCTCTGTCAGTAAAGCAAGAGACTTGATCTCGGGGTCATGAGTTCCTAGACCCACATGGGCAAAGAGTTTACTTAAAAAAAAAAAAAAAAAAAAAGTACTGCAGGCAAGGAATGAAAAAGTAGAAATAATAAACATCATAGAACATGATAAAAAAAAATGAAAAACTATGGGGTACCTGGGTGGCTCAGAGGGTTAATCTGCCTTCAGCTCAGGTCATGATCTCACGATCCTGGGATCGAGCCCCACATTGGGTTCTCTGCTCAGGGGAGTCTGCTTTCCCTTCTCTCTCTGCCTCCCTCTCTGCCTACCTGTGATCTCTCTCTCTCTCTCTCTGTGTCAAATAAATAAATAAAATCTTTTTAAAAAATGAAAAAATGAAAAACTCAATAGAAGAACTGTATGGTAAAGCTGAAGAAATCTAACTGAAAAAGACCAAGTTTTACGTAGAAGGGGGAAAAAAATCTAAGAAAAGTGGCATACCCCTCCAAAAATTTACATTGGAATGATAGACTAGCAGATGAAAGGTATCACCAATGAAATCATTTCAAAAAAGTTCCAAGACTGAAAAACAAGAGTTGCCAAACTGAAAGAGCTTGATGAACGCCAACAAACAATGATAAACAGACCCACATCAAAGAATTACAGTGAAATTTCAAAACACTAAAGACTATTAAGAGATTAACAGCTTCCAGTGAGGGGAAAATCAGAAATAAGAATAGCTTCAGATTTCTCAGCAGTAATAGAAGTAAAAGATAATGAAACAGTGCCTTTAAAATTCTAAAGAAAAGTATTTTCCAACCTAGATTTCTATACCTAGCCAAACTATCGATCATGTATCTAAAAATATAGTGACAACGTTCACACACTCCTGGCTTCAAAGAATGTACTTCTCATTTACTCTTTCTCTAGTAAAAGGTGGAAGATTTATGCAATCTGAAGAGAAGCCATAGTATCATTTACTATTTGTCAAAAAGTTACTAGAGAATAGGATTTCCTTCCCCTAATGACAGAATAAACCAATAAAAAAAAAAATGATATATGGAAAACAAAGGTGCTGCACAGACAAAGAGTAAAGGAATTCCCTATATGGTAAATGAAATTCTGATCACAGCAGTGTACCACATGTAAAGGGCAACTAGGTCAACTGTAGCAATGTAACTCAAGAAACAAAAATGAGTCAAGATCCTTGCTGCCACTATACCTGAGGGATGTTTGTCTACTAAATGAACATCAAAAGATCCTTAGTAAAAGACCATACCAAATCATCTTAACAATTACTACAGAAGAGACTACAGCATACAGGCCACCTCATATAAAGCTTGACATTACCTTCCTGAATCAAAATCTGTCATAACTATATCAAGAGAATGAGTCAGGATTTCTATGATTCTGTTAGTCCAGTGCAGACTTTGTGTAAGTAGATTACTTAACCCTAGATAAGTAAAACAAGAATCCCCTAGGAATAAATGAGCTGATTTAACTATGATTAATACTTTTAATGGTTATATAAGGAAAACATTTTCTTCTTAATCTATCTTGAACCTTCAATTTAAAATATGCTTTGTATAAAAAATAATTTAAACAATATTTTGATCCAATATCCTCAGAATTCTGGGGAAAAATAACATGTGAAAGATTTTAATATGGGTTATAAGCCACCACCAGAACAATTAAAGAGCAATTCTGTAGAAAAGATACTGAATATATTCATTGGTTTTATCCAAACTGTATCATTTTACTTTTCTATAAAGCAGTTTACATAGTTCCAATAAGGATGGTTTCTTTACTAGTAAAATTGAACAAATCAAACTGGTAACCATGACTACAAGAGAACTATAACACTTAAAAAGAGAAAGCTTATAATTAGGTATGATAGGGAAAAAGGACTGCTCCTCAAATGTAGAAATGACTGCACCTCAAATGTAGAAATGATGCCTAGTAAGTCCTCCCAGAACCTAATTTACTATGTCTTCTATAATTTAGATTCCTAGGTTTACTAGAATTAAGAATATCACTTCCCAACACTAAGATATTGACAAATAAGGAAATCTCAGAACCATAAGACCCCAGTTTTAAGTACTGCACGTGAAAACTCACTGAGATGAATTAGACGGCTCTTGCTTCCTGATCTTGTAATCAAGCAGGTAAAATATGTTATTACACTTTACAAAACAGAAGTTAACTCTTAAACCTCATGTCAAATGTATATAGTTTTGCTAATCAGACATAGGGAACTCTGTTGGTATTAAACAACTTCTCATTAGGCCTGTGTAAATAAAGTATCAAGAAAAAAAATAGCCTGCCGACATTGAGGCGTCCTGGCTATTCGACCCAATGCACCCACCCTCATGACATCATGATGGTGTACTGGCAACAGGTTTGACTCAGCTACATCCAGTATGCCCAGATCTGTGCAAAAGCAGTGAGAGAAGCACTGAAGGCTGAGTTCAAAGCAAATGCTGAGAAGACGTCTGGCAGCATTGTAAAAATTGTGAAAGTGAAAAAGGAGTAATCTACCCTAGCTAAAGCTTGAAATGCCACATTTTCCCAGGTGAAGATATGTGGGTACATGTTATAGCAGACTGAAACTGACCTCCTTGCATGGAAAGAAAAGTCCTTGTCTTGTTCTAGATTGACAATGCCAATAAACTGAAATATGGTTCAAAAAAAAATTAAAAAATTAAAAATGAAAATATAAAGAATAAGATCATTAAACATATGTGGTCAAATCTATGACTAAGAGGCAGGAACTAAGCCACAGGAATGGTTATGGAAGAAAACTCACATTTTGTTTTGCTTCATACCTAGAAAGTCAATAAAGGGGGAAGGTGCACCCTTAAATTAAAAAAAAAAAAAAAAAAAGAGGCTTATATGGATCTAGTCCCAAAAATAAATGACTTCATCTCTAACTTTGGCAATAGTGATTATCCTAAAAACTGACAAACTCTGAAGATAAATAATGTGAGAAAATGGCTGCTTCTTTATCATGAAGAAGCTTACTGTAAACTTAGTAAATTTAGTAACTCTGTAGGGCTTTTATTTGTTAGACACCTTCTGAAATAAAACAGTCCTAAATTAAGACTCCTTCACAAAACTTTGCAAATACACTACTTTTTTAAATGCTTATTTTCCCCTACTAGTGAGTGGTATCATAAAACTATTTCTCTAAATTACTTTTTAAACATTTTAATTCTAGCTCCAGTAATCAAGAATACTGTCATTTCCTTAAATCTCCTGCATTGAAGGGCTCCCGATAGCTGAACTTAGCTGCCTCTTAAATATTCATGCCTGACTGATTCATCAATTGATTGAAGACAGAGAAGGAAAATGTGTCATGAAAAACTGCTAACCATTTTTTGATATCTAATCTCATTTAATCCTTACAACCACCCTACCAGGTAGGCGGTACCACCATGTTATAGTAATACAGCTGGGAGATTCTAAATGCCCTGATCCCAATACAAAATTACTCTTCTTTCCACTTTACCATATTACTGATTTTAGGAAAATTCTCTACCTTTTTCTTTCTTCATATTTGCTATCTTCCAACTTTTAAATCACGTAAGTTTGGTGATCAAGAAAAGAATTACACAAACTTAAAACACAAAATAATTATGTCATTCCATCTTTTCATCAAAACCTTATTAATTTGCATACATTATGCCCTTTAGAGTTTTATCTTAGAAATGTATTAATAGGTAAGAAGTGGTGTTTCCCTGTTTCCTTCCATTTTTTTAATGAATGAGATGGAAGAACTTTTTCTAAAACTTGACTCATAATTTATAATTTCTCATATGCAAAGTGCCTGTCAAATCTTTTGACAATTTATCAAATTGGGTGTTTAAGTAAATTATGTATTTAATTATTTTAAAAAGTCTTACACCTGTGATAATCATGAATTAAATGAAAAAAAGGAACTAGCATATCTTACTTCCCTTTCCTGCACCTCCACCTGCAACAGTATCGAATATTAAGGAAGACAATGTGGAAAGCAATCTTACACTTTTAACAGTGGCCTTATTTCTAACTGGATGGGGTTTTTCTTTAAAATGTGAAATTTACCAGACACATGAATAAGATGTAATTCCTAACTGCTGAAAGCTTATGAAGCACTACACAACTATAAGCATAGAAATAGAAAGGAATAAATGTCTTTAAGTGAGCTAGGAAGTAAAGCAGAGTAAAAAAAGAAATGAGAAAGCTTTCAGCTGAGAAAAACAATATCCTTTATGAGTTATATAGGCACCATGGCACCAATGACTCTTAAAAAATCAAGGATCTTATGTCGTACACCAGCGAGCTATGAGTTCTCCTAACACACTACCTTCTTTCTAATTTCTGATACTCTGAACACCCTATTTATTTCCTTTACTGAGAATATCCTTCTAATTCACCCCTTAAATTACAACTCCCCTAAGATTTCCTTGATTTCCCCCATTACAGTTTCACTTTTTATGCTTTACATGAATTTTTTTTTACTTATATAGAAAGTTGCTTTTGGGCACCTGGGTGGCTCAGTGTTTACCTCTGCCTTCGGCTCAGGTCCTGATCTCAGGGTCCTGGGATCAGGCCCGCATTGGGCTCTCTGCTCCGCAGGGAGCCTGCTTCCTCCTCTCTCTCTCTGCCTGCCTCTCTGCCTATTTGTGATCTCTCTCTCAAATAAAAAGAAAAATAATCTTTTTTTTAAAAAGTTGCTTTATTTATTAATCAGTTAAGTTTTACCTATATGCAAAGAATTTACAACCACAATCATTTTACTTGTGTATATTATAAGGTCCTCAAAAATCATATTTTATACCTTCAAAATGTATATTTCACACATACAGTTACAAAAGAAAAATAGGATCTGGAAAAGATAAAAACATAACTTTGGAGCACCTAGCTGGCTCAGATAGCAGAGTATGAGACTCCTGATCACTAGGTCATGAGTTTGAGCCCCAAGTTGGGTGTAGAAATTACTTAAAATTTTTTTAAAAATTTAAAAACATAAACCTCAACTTTGAGACTAAAACAAGTAGTTCAAACAACTATCATTATCCACAGTCCTTACCCACAATCTTTCATCCTTTTAAAAGAAGAAAGTTAACTGGCAACGTTTAAAAATATTAAACTGAATAAATAAAAACATTATACAGAGATTTTAATATTAAAATCTCAATCCTGCAGAGCTAAACATGATTTTAGTATGTTTGCAAAGGTAGGCAGAAAGGGGAGGTATTCCACCAAATAAGATAAATATAATAACTAGAATCTCAACGACAAATCATGAATACAAAACTCTCAAAATTCCCTACAGAGGCGTGAATCGGTGGCTCAGTCAGTTAAGTGTCTGACTCTTGATTTTAGTTCAGCTCATGATGTCAGGATCATGAGATCAAACCCCATGTTGGGCTCCACACTGGGCGTGCAGCCTGCTTAGAATTCTCACTCTCCCTTGCCCTCTGCCTCTCCCCTGTTTGCCCTCTCTCTCTCTAAAAAAAGAAAAAAGAAAAGAAAAAAAAAGGAAGAAACCAAGGAAGATATAGTTTTAACTATAATTCTTCTAATAAAAAAGTACTTTTCAATATCAAATTATGAATTACTCTGAGACATTACTTCTCCAGTTTACTTTTATAGCAGAAAGGGCTAGTTCTCTGACACCCATTTCTTTCCTTTTATAAAATTCCTTAATTTTAGCTGAGCACATGGTTGTCCAACTAGATACTACAGTAACTACCCTTCTTTTCCCAACTAAGTATGTTCCAATGACTTAAATTCTCAGCCATAAAACATGAGTCAGAGTGAAACATGCCACCTCCAGATCATGTTCTCAAAAGAATAAAGTGGGTACTCCCACTGCCCTTTCTCTCTTGCCCCTGGCTGGTAAACTGTGGAGTAGTCATGTTCAATCTGGAACCATATGTAAGTCAAAGCCATTTTAAACGCTAAACAGTCTTTTTCTGTATTGTTACAGGAGAGAAATAAACATTTATCATCCTTAAACGATGGTAAAAAGTCTCAAAGAGCAGTTCAGCCTTCATTCTAATCCAATTAGCTCCTGACAGTTAACACCTAACAGGAAATAAGAGAAAATTTCAAAGATAGTCTCTTTTCTGTATTTTTCACTACTTCTTTTTAAAACACTTCATCTAGTAAGGGTAACAGGGCAGATACACCCCTACTAAACTCCAAAGACTTATATGAGAATGAGCAGATTGCACTGTCTCACTAAACTTTCTCCTGGTTCTCAATATGGCAGATTCCATTTTCACCTTCTAGGTTTACCTTTTTACAAACTGGACAGCATTATCTTTGAGAATTACCAACTCAAGGAGAAATCCTTTAATAGCTCTATCAGTTCTGAGAATCACTATCCTAACATTCAAGTCAAATTAAGTGCCATAGAGTACTGGACACATAATTCCTAGGTACCTACCAAGACAGTAATTCCCTAAAGTAGCACAGGGCTATACAAAGAAAGGGGCAAAGTACTGTATAGTAAGACATTATGACATTACTCTTCACATCACACAAAGAGGCCCTCTCTCCCAAATTAAAGGGTATACAGCCAGTTATTCTTAGTTATTAGATAAAAAATGACAAATATTTTTATAATATTCTGAGCAATGAAAAACTGCAGACATAAGTAAATGAATATTTCTCATGATAAAGTTAACAGGTCATCTTCATTTCTCAGACTTTCATATTTACATAGGTCCAGTTATAAAGTCTCTGAAGAAAGTACTGTCAACTGTACCCTCAGGCCCATCACATTTTTTGGAAAGTGGCCAAGAAGATCCCTGAGTCATTCTCTCTTAAAGACTCAAATATGCAAATGATCAAAATTCAAAACTGAACACAGTCACATTGCACAAACAAGCACTAGTGCCCTGGTCTTCTAATTTTGCAGGCATTAAAAAAATGAAAATGCTGCCCAGCACTCATATTCTCTAACTCCAAAACAAAATGGGTTTCCACCACGTAACCTGAAACATATATAAACAAAGTTTAATTTTTTGTAATTCACTTTTCTAGTTTTTTTTTAAATAAAGATTTTATTTATTTATTTGACAGAGAGAGAGAGCACAAGCAGGGAGAGCAGCTGGCAGAGGGAGAGGAAGCAGCAGACCCCTCGCTGAGCAGGGAGCCTGACGTAGGACTCGATTCCAGGACCCTGGGATCATGACCTGAGCAGAAGGCAGGTGCTCAACCAAGTGAGCCACCCAGGAGCCCCACTTTTCTGTTTTAACAAGCTAAAAATGACTGGATAAACCACTGACTTACTCTTTAGATTTCAGGACAGTCTGAGAAAGAACACTGCAAAATCTTTTTTTTTTTTAAGATTTTATTTATTTATTTATTTATTTGACAGAGAGAGAGAGATCACAAGTAGGCAGAGAGGCAGGCAGAGAGAGAGAGGAGGAAGCAGGCTCCCTGCTGAGCAGAGAGCCTGATGCGGGCCTGATCCCAGAACCCTGAGATCATGATCTGAGCCGAAGTCAGAGGCTTTAACCCACTGAGCCACTTAGGTGCCCCACAACAGAAACCTTTCTAAATCGTACTGTTCTTTGCCTTCTTGAACAAGTTAAATTATTTCTATGATCCAGAATCATTAATAAGGTCATCAATTACCAGAATGAACATGTTACAAATACTGATTCAGCTCTAAGAATATCAATTCCCAAACTACATAACCTCAAAACTGAGTTTTTAAGTTCTTGCTTTGAACACTTTGAAACCTGACCCTCTTCACTATCAAGATGCTAGCCATCACTTCTTGCTCCTAAACATGTTTCTCTAGTAGCACTTCTATTGTCCATTTTTGCTATTCTTCACCTACTGTAGTCCAAAAAAGCCAAGTATCATAAGTTGTCAGAACTAGAAAAAGTCTTCAAGTAAGAGCTAAGGTCACATAAAAAAAGTAAAATATGCAAAATTCTAAAAGTGGTTTTGCTTGAAAAAGATCCAAAGATGAGAAGTTTTCATTTAAAAAGTTTGACAAAACGGGCACCTGGGTGGCTCAGTGGGTTAAAGCCTCTGCCTTCAGCTCAGGTCAAGATCTCAGGGTCCTGGGATCGAGTCCCACATCGGGCTCTCTGCTCAGCGGGGAGCCTGCTTCCTCCTCTCTCTCTGCCTGCCTCTCTGCCTACCTGTGATCTTTCTCCCTGTCAAATAAACAAATAAAATTTTTTTAAAAGTTTGATAAAAGCTAATAATAATATCTTAACAATTGACTTCTACCTATTTCCTAGTTTTATTTTCATGAAGTCAATCAGCACAAATTTAATGGACAATAAATTTACACTAGTAATTGGGAAAACATCCTTATGAGACACTTAGTTACAAAAGAGACTATAAATAAAAATGTTTATTATATCATTAGGTTCCATCCTGGCCAGAAAAATGAATAAATTTCCAACATTTCTCTATTAAAAAAAGAAGAAAAAAGTCCATGTTAAAAAAAACTTTGGTTTCAAATATTGTAGAACACTTTAACTTGCCAACCTATTTTCCCACTTCTAACTTCATACTTGCACTATTTTCATATCACCATGTCCTCAGGCAGATTAAAAATAGAAATGCAGTCCTATATCTTCTAACAACTCATCCTATGAACATTATATCAGCACTAGGAAACAAGTAAAATAACACCTTAATTAAAAGTAACAGATATCACAAATTTTCTCAGTGTTCTTTAAAAAAGGGCATTTTGTGGAATCTGCAGGAAGTGCATTCTATTCATGAGTGAAAAAACATGAATAGTAAAAAGATGTAAACTCATCCCAATTTAGGTTTAATACAATTCTGAACAAAACTTCAAATAAGCTTTTTAAAAATTTAACCAAATGAATCTAAAGTTCATCTTTGCAAAAAACAGCGAAGACTACCTAAGAAAACTGAAAAGGAATCATGAGTATTGCCCCTCCACATATTTATATAGTCTACAGCACCACAGCAAATGAAACAATACAGTATGGCTATATGAATAAGGCCCTGATAGTGCTTGTTAACCTGCTTTTAGATTTTATCTTACATATTTCTGTCCAAAGCCGATGAAAACTATAACACTTTCCCCAGAAAAATGTACATATGCACACTCACATAAAGTTGTATACATCAAGGAATCCATGGAAGGATCTACCAAGGAATCCTCTTAAGGCCTATCTATTGGAACTCCTGAGGCCAGTGGACCCCAAGTTAAAGATCCCTAGTAAATGAAGTTACTAGCTCAAATCTAGTAACTTTTGACCAAAATTAGCAACTCAAAGAAGTAAGAAAAGCAATCAACAACATAAAACTCTAAGAACACTAAGTATTTGGAAAAACTGGAAACTAGCAACCCATCTTCATACAATATGGCAAAATAAACTCCATACAGATTAAAATACATATTTTTTAAGATCATTAGAGTATGTAGAAAAAAATAAATAGGTGAACATTTAGTTCATCCCACAACAGGTCATATTTTCTAAGCAAAGTCCTGGAAGAAATAACAAATAAGAAATATATGTAGTTTAGACTACATAAAAATCGCAAACTTCTGAATATGTAACACCATAAGCAATTTTAGTAGTAATAAAATTTAAGAACTGGCCAAAAATATGAACAGCGAAGGGCTATATCTATAAATAGCTGTTACTAATAGGAAAAACATTAACATCCACCATGGAAAAATACATTAAAAAGCCTCAAACAGCTAATTCACAAAAATGAGAAAACTGCACTCATAAATATTAAAAAGCTGAATTTCATTAGTTATCAGAAAGAAAAAAATTAATAGGCTACTATTTTTCAGCCACCAAACTGATGGTGGTATGCTTTTCAAAAAAATTAAGTTTTTATTGATTGTGTAAATTACTTTAAAAGCCCTTTGAAGCGGCAATTTCCAAAGAAATATAAGATGCAGTTATGACTAATGTGCAAGGATGTTCACTGTAGCATTATTTATAACAGAGAAAAGGTCAACAAAAAACTGGTCAATAAAAGAAATGTTCAGTAAGTCACAGTACATTCTTATTAGAAATAACAATACTATGTAATCACTTAAAAACATTTGCAGAATACTTGATGATTTGGGATATTTTCACAACATAATATTATGTAGTCATTGAACATTTTTAAAAGATTATATATTTTAAAAAATGAAAGTACTTTTAAAAGAATAAGGAAATGGGAAAATGTCCACAATATAATCCTGAATTAAAAGAATAGGAATGAAATTATGGTCCAAATGAAAATCTAACTGATAAATATTTACTGAACAATCCATATTTATTGATTGATTGCTCAACCATGGAAAAATAACAAAAATCATCAAAACATCAAGTCTTTCTTTCTAAATGTTGCTAATTTTCAATACTTTCCAAATGTGCTATTAAACATTAAAAAAAGTATTTAAATATATGTATCATATATTCAAATCATAATTTAAAGAAAAAAGATAATTTTAATGGTTTATGGCTTAATCAAAACTTTGTCTACCCTACATTTTGTGATATTTAAAATCTACAAAACTAAAAAGGTTTTAAATGACCCCAGTAACTTAGTATTCGTTCCTTAAGTAATCTAGTCCTAATGTTATGTTACATATGTGCCAAAATTTTGTGGTATCTTAACTACCAAACTAAAATTTCAAAACATGCTTGTTATTGAAAGAATAATAACAAAAAAACAGTTGACATCCAGACAATTCACTGTTCTTAGTTTTCGGTTTACAGAAGTATATTTGCCTTTCTAACAAACAGCAAAATTACCTTAGTAAGAAATATTTACATTATACATTATGTTCCTCAGTGTTTTCAAGTACCTCTTATAATCTTCAGCATTAGCCTAAGAGGCAACCATTTGTATGTTCAAATGAAAACACAGGCTTAAATACACAAACCAAAATATTTCACTTTTCTGGAATTGCAAAGTGTACCATGCCCAAGATCAAAGTTCTTAACTTAAATATGTATATGTATGTAAATACACATACAAACACACAGATGTGGAAAATACAACATATATTCAACTCTAAACTTCTGAAACAATGTCCCAGGAAGTGGGGGAAGCGTGTGCTGGGTAATCCACCCCAGAAGTATAAAAAGGGAAAAGATTACAAAACTGCCCTCTAAATATAATTTCTGTGTAGAAGATTCCAGAGCTCCAGGAATTATATGAATGGCTAATTTTCTGTTGAGAAAAAAGAATTATCGTTCCCATCACTTCATTCTATCTCACATGTGATGTCATTTCTTAAAAATCCACCAACCAAAACTATTCCTTTCAATTGCATTTACTTAATACTAACAGTACTTGCTTTGGGCAAGAAAAACATCCCTACCAACCATTATAAAGTACTGGCCACTTCTTCATTTGACAGGTATTTAAACTTAGTATTAATATAACCAACCAAGAAACCAATTACTGTACACACAAACCACAGGTGGAAGTTTATGAAAACCAGGTACAAATTTTTAGTCCAGTAAGAAATAATCTGTACAATAATAGAATTATATCAAATTGTATAACACTTACACCCAGGGTGTTATATAAGATTTAAATATAGTGACACAACCACTGTAAACTAAAATAGCCAGTAGTATACTTACAACTACCTTTATTAAGAAACAAAAACTAGGAACACTAAGAAATGAAACACAACTGAATCTCATATACATGTATATGGGGCAGGGTTTTTTTTAAAGAATCAACTGATTTTTTTTCATTGATGGTTAACTTTATTTCCTCATAAAGGACTCAGTTAAGTTAGTTCTTTGCAGAATTCTTTATAAGAAAAATTTACCAAGTTTTCTTTCAGATGTAACAAATAAAATGCTTAAAAAAATATTTAATTTTAAAAGAGTAATAAAAATGAACAAGAGATCTGTTATGGACAAGCTGTTATGGACAAGAGATCAGAGACTTAAAAAATCTAAAACTCAAATGCAAGTAGGATCAGAAGCACAAACTGGTAATTAAGACTCCACTAACTTAGAGATTTGATTTTTCCAATGCCCCTTCCTCCTCGTATTTCTAAAACTCAAACTGTTTCTATTTTGTAAACATTCCCTGATAACATAACTGGTAAAATTAGGGTTAAAAATGTATTTGCAGATATGCAGTTCAATTAACTGTACTTCCCCCGAGACCACCACTAGGTGCTGATCTTTATCTCCCTAAATATAAACTTGAACCCAGCAATACTCTAAAAGTGAAATTATAATCGAGAACCACAAGTGACAATCATTTTTACAGAAAATTAAGTTCACAGCTTCTCAGAGAAGCGGAAAAATATGAAAAGACTTTGAGGCCGGTATAAGAGTAAAACACAAGAGAAACGTTCTCCTTGAAAAATGTGGAAATTTGAGGATAACAAAATGAAACTCCTCAAGAATGAGGAAAATTAAATCTAGAACCCAAATGGCGTCCAACAAGAACATTAGATCTTGAAAATGAATATTGCGCTTGCGCAGCCACCGCCCCGCCAGCTGCACAACTGCAGCTAGAGCCCGACCCTGCAAGATCACGTGCTCCCATGCAGCGCCCGCCCGCAGCTCCGCAACCGCGCAGGCGCACACACAACTCCCGCAGCCGCCATAATGCGGTCTTGACTCTTCATAAATACAATAGTAATTTAAGAAAATGTGGTTATAACAGCCCCTAGGAGTCATATATACCTTTCGGGGCGGGAGATGAGGGAGGGGGAACCAAGTTCCTTCCTACAGAGCCGTTCCGCGCAACCGTCCTCAACGCGGCCGCTTCAGTATCGCGCGCTTCAGTCGCCGCGCCGCCGCTGCCGCCGCCGCCTCCGCAGATTCAAAAACAAACCCGCTTCTCCCTTGCACGCGCCGGGGCCGTTATGCAAATTAATGTAGGCGGGGCTACATGGCCGTAATATTGGCCACGCCCATGGTACGAACAGCCAATAGGCTCACGGATCAGCCGTTCCTCATGCAAATCTCCTGGTTTTTTATTTGAATGAGGGAAATTGGCCACTCCTCCTGCCTTGGAAAGGAGAAGGAAGTCTGAGGTGGTGGCGCTGCGCCTTTCGGTTGCAGTGCGAGGTGTGTTTTGAGTGGAGCTTCGCTCAATCAGTGAGTAGCACTTTCTTAGCGCCCTCTATGAGCTTTAGGAAAGAAGGAGGAAAATAGGTAAGAGTTAAGGAGCTGAGAAAAAGATTTTTGAGAAAGGCTGAGGTAAATTTGTTCGTTTAATTAAAAATTTACGAAGTATACTTTAAATTGTAAGTAATAAGAGAGTGGCGAAGACACATCTTTTCTTTCAGTTTTATGTCAGAGCTAGCACTTCCAATCATACCCTTCCACTGAAAGTTGTGCCCCTTATATGCCATTTTATATTGGGAGTCAATCCTTAAAGAAGGCCATGAGATGCAGTAGAGAGGTGCTACTCAGTCTGTAGGTAGATCAGGGGTCACATCCAAGTACTCCTGCCTTCTTGCCTGTTTTTTGGAACACGTGTGTTAGCACAGTTTTCTCATCACTAAAGTGGTGATAATGCCTGTGCTTCAAATCGATTAAGAGAACTCAATGGCAGGATAAATGTAAAGGTGTTTTGCAAAGCAAGAAGAACCTGACAAGTAGATCATAAGGTTTGTTATCTTGTTTTTTAATGTAATTTTTCCCTTAATCTATTCAGTTTTTATTTAACAATCTGTTCTAGAACTATGTTAGGTGCCTGTCCTCAAGAAATCTGTATTAGAGGGGAAAAAGTAAATAGAACATTATTGTAAGCAATAAGAAATTAGTGGAGGGTGGTTGATACTTATTTTTATAATTTGGGTCTTTCAATTTCGTTGAAATACCGGGTGGCTTTAAGAGAATCACCTAATCCAGAGTTAGAGAATCAGTAATGCCTTCCTAGAAAAGATCAACTCTAACGTGAGAGCAGATTTAAAAGCCAATTTATTTGCCTGAAAGCTGAACTTTATTGTAGAAGGAGGGATCACTTGAAAGGTAGCAAGTCAGGAAATAACAGATTTGCTTACTTTATTGCTAAGCTTTGTAAAGTACTTTACACAGAACATAGTATATGATTATTCAAAAAAATTACAAATACAGTCTCAAATATAACATTATATATTGTAATTTATTTAGTACATAGATGCTCAGTTATAAAATACTCAACAAATTATAAATATTAATATCAGTATCAAAAGCTTCACTCTGTAATAAGACAAATGAGACTGGAATAATAGAGTCCATCAGATTTCAATTTGTATGTTTTCTATAAAGAAAAAGAATCATGTTTATAATAGTTCGCTCTCAATCGGTTAGACTAATGGCAAAGGGAAAAATAATTCAGCATTAACTCACCAATTGGTCGATTTTCATAGATATGCTCATATTCTAGACTTGCATCCCTAAGACTCTAACTAGACAATTTTATTGTATTTGAAGCTCCCCAAATATACTCAACCACACACTTATAGTCTCTTCAGCCATTCTACCTGCTGGTTGATCCAGCCAATCATTGTTTCTTTCAACAATTACAATATTTATTATGTACTCACACACTATTCCAGGCACTAAAGATGCTCACTCCCCGTAATGGAGAAAGAAACATATATACAGATAAATATTATTAAATCATTACTATCAGGGCACCTGGCTGTCTCAAGTTGTTAAGCATTCGCCTTCAGCTCAGGTCATTCCCGGAATCGAGCCCCACATCAGGCTCCCTGCTTAGGGAAGAGTGTTCTTCTTCCCCTCCTTCTGCCTTTCCCTTCCCCCAACTCCTCCCCACTCATGTGCTCCCTCTTTCACTCTGCTCTTTCTCTTAAAAAAAAAAAAACATTACTATCGTGAAGATATACACTAAATATAAAAGAAATACAGAACAAGAGGACCTAAATCTTCCTCATGAACTATAGGAAAATTTCTTGACTATTTCTTGTAATAAGTGTGATGCTTGACCTGACTCATAATGAAGATCTTAAAGTGGCTGTCAGAATAATGTAAAAGAGAATTCAAGTTAGGTAAAACAGAAATTCAAGATATCTCTAATTCTCTATGGCACTAGGGACTGGCCCATCAGAATTGAAGCAGACCTGAAGACTTTCTACTTTGTCAGATGTTAATCCTTTAGTTGTAGGATCGTGAAGAAGTCCAGGGCTTCTTCAGCTGGGGACCTAGGCAGACTGGATAGTAGGAGGAGTATTCAGAGGTGGGGCAGCTACTTACCAATTCGTACTGACAGATTCCCATATTCTATCCACCATTGTGGCCTTATTTATACAAACAGAATATTCTAGAAAAAAAATGTTGTAGTAAAGAAAAATCACAGAGCTTCTCACCAAAAAAAAAAAAATCCAAAAAAATACCCTAAAATAATAAACATAAATTAATTTCAGTTGTAGCTATTGAGCAGCAATTGAACAAGGAGAATAGAACTTTTGAAAAATAGCATGAACTTGAAAAATGAACAGCTAATGAGGAAAACTGAAGTTTCTAATACCACAAAATGAAACCACCTAATATTGTGATTACAAAAATGGGCTTTGAAAGCTTACTACCTGAATTGGAATCTTGTTGCTACGTCTTTACTGCTGTAAACTTCTCTATATGAATGTTTCCTGAAGTAGGAAATGGGGATGATAAAAATAACCTCTGTCTGCTGAGGTTTTTATGAAGATTAAATTCTGGTAAGACACTTCAAACAATACTGAATATATAGTAATGTCTTGATAAGTGATCAGCTAATAGTAATCATCCTAGTGGTGGTGGTAGTAGTAGTAGTAGTAGTAGTAATAGTAATAATATGGGCCGTCTGGATGGCTCAGTCATTAAGCATCTGCTTTCAGCTCAGGTCATGATCCCTGAGTCCTAGGATCGAGTCCTGCATGGAGCTCCCTGCACAGCGGGGAGCCTGCTTCTGTTCCCTCTTTAGCTATGTTTCTCTCTGTCAAATAAATAAATAAAATCTTTAAAAATAATAATAATAATAGTACTTCTCAGAATAGTAAAAGTGCAGAGATAGCTCAGCTTAAGCAGTGTGTATCTGCACATCCTATGCTATCATTAAGAAGAAATATGAATTAACCTGATAATTTTATTATTGTTCTCCAAATTGCAGAGAAGTTTACTGAAGTGTTAAGTAGACAACCCTGGGAAAACTCAAGAAGCAATTTTGGGAATAGGAACTGTAGGAAACAGGATTCTAGGATGATCTTCATTTCTTTGTGTTTGCCCCACATATAATTCTCTCCCCTTAAGTATGGGCAGAATCTATGACTTACTTCTAGGCAGTAGAGTATGGCAAAGGTGAATGAATTTTGCATCTGTAATTAAAATCTCAAATAAACTGATTTCAAGTTAACCAACCAAAAGAGATTACCTTGGGTAGACCTGACTTAGTCTGTAAAAAGCCCTTTGTTTGTTTGTTTTTACTTAAAAACTTTTTATTTTTATTTGAGAGAGAGAGAGAGCACAAGCAGAGAGAGAAGCAGGCTCCTCGATGAGGCAGGAGCCTGATATGGAACTCAGTCACAGGACCCTGGGATCATGACCTGAAGGCAAATGCTTAACCAACTGAGCCATCCAGGCATCCCTGGAAAAATCCCTTTGAAAGGGAGATGGGCATTCCCTGAGAAGAGGGTTCTCCTTGCTGGCTTAACACAATAAGCAACTATGTTGAAGAAACCAACATGGGAATTTACTAAATTGGCCTATAGAATCTGTGGGTAGCCTGAGAGTTTGAGTTAGCTGACAGGCAGGAAAAAACCAGGACCCTCAATCATATAGCTATAAGGAAATAAATTCTATAAATAAACCAAATGAACTTGGAAGCAGGTTCTTTACCAGCTAAACACTCAGATGAAAATATAGACCAAATAATACCTTGATTGTAGTCTTGTGATTCTATGAACAGGAGATCCATCTAAGTCATACCGAAAATCCTGACCCATCGAAATCAAGGTAATAGATGTATATTTCTTTAAGTTACTAAATTTGTGGTAATTTGTTATTTGGCAATAGAAAACTAATAGAGGACATCATTCGAGAAGGGAAAGGGTATCTAAACCATTTTCCAAGGTACATAGGTGATCTAAATGAATGAAATGGATTCTATTAGAAGATATTTAACTGACACTCAATAAAAAGGATAGAACCAGTACTATAATTATATCTCAGCAAAAGGGGCCTCTTTTCTGCTCCCCATATTTAGTGAGCCTTTATATATCATAAACATACATACACAGATTTATGAGAACACATGAATGCCTTTGTCACTCAGAATTTGAAACTCAGCAGTACCATAATGGTAACTATGATCTTAAATCTGCTCTGTTAATATTTCCAAAGGCCTCATGGAAATGCTTCTCCATATTTTTTGCTCTGTGTCCTCAAAATAAAAGATAATTGTCAGAAAACTATGGAGGTCAGTGGATTGAGACACACACACAACTTCAGAACATGTAAGAACTTGAGCAACAAGATAAATTTTAACAATTAACCTTCCTCTCTCTTAGTACAGACTTAATAGATTTTTTTTCTTAACAGTCATTTACCAGTGTGTCAAGCCTCCATTTTCTTGCTTTTTTCATATTTCAGTTTGTGGTTCTGTAGGTACTCAGAACTTATTACAATAGTCTCAAATTTTGTAGTTAGCTTCTGGAAGACTTTTTGAAGTATCAAGTAATGCACATTAATCTTATATTTGTATACCATACATGTAGATGTTGATGTAATATAAATGAAACATGATATTCAATTTTTAAAGTAGTAACTAAATTGCATTGAGTTCTAGAACTATAAGTGGCTTTATTTTAATAAAAATATTTTGATCCTGAATAACCAGTGGGTCAAAGATGAAATCAAAACAGAAAAAAAAATACCTTCAGACAATCAAACATAGGAAATACAATAAATGAAAACTTATGTGATGCAGCAAAAGCAGGTCTAAGAGGGAAGTTCATAGCAATAAATGTCTACATCAAGAAACAAGAAAAGCCTCAAACAACCTAACTTTACATGTCAAAGAACTCAGAAAAGTTGAGTAAACAAGCCCAAAGTTAACAGAAGGAAGGAAATAGCAAAGATCAGAATGGAAATAAATGAAATAGAGATTGAAAAAAACAATAGAAAAGATTAATGAAACTGAGAGCTGGTTCTCAGAAGAAAAACAGAATTGACAAAACTTTTCTAGACTCACTAAGGAAAAAAAATACTCAAATAATATCAGAAATGAAAGAGGAGATGTTACAACTGATACCACAGAAATACAAGGGATCATAAGACACTACTGTGAACAATTATACTCCAAGAAGTTGGACAACCTAGAAGAAATGAATAAACTCCTAGAAATATAGAATCAAGAATGAAACTTGAGGAAATAGAAAATCTGAACATGCTGATCATTAGTAAGGAGAATTAATAATCAAAAACCATCTGACAACAAAGTCCAGGACCAGAGAGCTTTACTGATAAATTCTACCAAACATTTAAAGGTGAATTAAGGGGTGCCTGGGTGGCTCAGTCAGTTAAGAATCCAACTCTTGATTTCACCATAGGTCATGATCTCAGGGATGTGAAATCAAGCCCTGCATCAGGCTCCATGCTCGCAGAAAGTCTGCTTGAGATTCTGTCCCTCTTTCTCTCATCCAGAGAGAATCTTGATGAGTTTCTGTCCCTTTCCTCACTCACATGCATGCTCACTCGCTCTCAAATAAATAAATCTTTAGAAAATAAATACGGATGCCTGGGTGGCTTAGTCATTAAGCATCCATCTTCAGCTTAGATCATGATCCCAGGGTCCTGAGATCAAGCCCCGCCTTGGACTCCCTGTACGGTGGGAGGCTTGCTTCTCCCTCTCCCACTCCCCGTGCATGTTCCTTCTCTTGCTGTCTCTCTCTTTGTCAAATAAATAAAATATTTAAATAAATAAATAAGAATTAATATCACTTGTTATCAAAATCTTCCAAAAAACAAACTTATTTTATAAGGCTAACATTACCTTGATAACAAAACAAGAGAAAGACACCACAAGAAAAGAAAATTAACAGTCCAATACCCCTAATGAACAGAGATTGCAAAAAGTCCTCAACAAAATATTAGCAAACCAAATTCAACAATATATTAAAAAGATCATACACCATGATCAAATGTGATTTATTCCAAGGATGCAAGGATGGTTCAATATCTGTAAATCCATAAATGAGCAATACCACATTAAAATGGGCAAAAATCATATGATCATCTAAACAGATACAGAAAAAGCATTTGACAAATTCAACATCCATTTATGATAAAAACTTTCAGTAAAGTATGTAGAGAGGAGATTTACCCCAACATAATAATGGCCATCTGTGACATGTTCACAGTTAACACCATCCTCAACAGTGAAAAGCTGAAAGCTTTTCCTTTAAGATTAGGAACAAGACAAAAATGCCCACTCGTGCCATTATTCAACATTATATTGGAAATCCCAGTTGAAATAATTAGGTAAGAAAAAAAAATAAAGTCATCCAAATCAGAAGGAAATGAAACTGTCACTGTTTGTAGAGGACATAATATTTCTATATATGTAATTTATACTGAAGACTCCACCAAAGAACTGTTAGAGTAAATGAATTCAGTAAAAGTTGCAGGATACAAAATCAATATAGTAAAATGTTGCATTTCTATACATTAGTAAAAACTATTAGAATGAAAAATTTAAAAAATTTCATTTACAATTGCATCAAAAAGGATAAAATACCTAGGAATAAATGTAACCAAGGACATGAAGGATTTTACACTGAAAATTGAAAGACATTGATGAAAAAAATTAAAGAAGATACAAATAAATGGAAAATATTCCATGTTCATGGATGGGAAGATTTGGTATCATTAAAATATCCAGACAATCTGAAATAATCTAGTGCACTCCCTATCAAAATTCCAATGATATTTTTCACAGAAATACAGTAAAATTCCTAAAATTTGTATGGAACCATCAAAAAAGCTATAGCCAAAGCAATCTTAAGAAAGAAGAACAAAACTGGAGATATCGTGCTCCTTGATTTCAAATTATATTGCAAAACTATAGTAATCAAAACAGTATGGTATTGGCATAAAAACAGAAACATAGATCAATGGAACAAGAGAGTCCAGAAATAAAACCACACCTGTGTGGACAATAAATTTATGACAAAGGAACCAGGACTATACAATGAGGAAAGGACATTGTCTTAAGTAAATTGTGTTGGGAAATCTGAACCAGCCACACACAAAGGAATGAAATTGGACTACTACCTTATACCATACACAAAAGTTAATTCAAAATGGATTAAAGATTTGAATGAAAGACCTGAAACCATGAAATTACTAGAAGAAAACATAGGTAGTAAGCTTCTTGACATCTGTCTAAGAGATCATCTTTTGTATTTGACACCAAAAGACATGTGGGAGACTGCACAGTCTTACAGGATTTTCCTTCAGGGATCCAATGAGGTTTTCATGAAAGAAGACTTTCATGGGTAGAATCCTGAGAAAGATTCCTTCACCATACTGGATGTGAGAGGGGAACAATAGCCACTGCTGAAAACCATCTTTTCTATCTCTCCTATGGAACTTAATTTGCAGTGAAAAAGGCACCCAAAACTGTAGGGCAGAAAGAATGCTCTATCCTTGAGGAGGAGCAGGAAGACATGCTAGGCCTCATACTACATCTTCAAGAGAGACAGAAACACTTATGAATTCCATAAAGCAAGACCTAAGCTTACAGTGGCTACTTACAGCTATTACTTAATCGAACATCATAGAATGCTCCCCTCCCTTACCCACCACCTCATGCCAAAATGATTTGATTTTTAAAATAACAGTACAATATGACTGGGGGAGCTACAAGAGATAGATTGTCCCTGGGGAGCAGTGCAAAGGAAGACCCATATGATCTAAATAAAAAGAAACACACACACAGTAATGGAGATGAAGAATATTTAGATGAGCTCATTAGTAAACTCAACACAGGGAAGCAAAGAATCAATAAACTTGAAGATAGGTTAATAAGAAGAACCCACAATGAAATGCAAAAAGAAGAAAACAAAAGAAAACAAAACACACTAACCAAGAGATGTGAGATAATATCAAATGGTCTGATATATGCATAATTAGAATCCCAGAGGAGAAGAAAGAACAGGGCAGTATATTTGAATAAGTAATAGCCAAAAATTTTCTAGAATTACTAACAAACACTAAGTCACAGGCCATAGAACTCAGAGAACCCCAAATAGGATAAATACCAAAACCCACATTTGTCATATTTAAATAGCAACAAACCCAAGACAAACAAAAATCTTAAAGGCATCTAAAGAAAGATACATTACCGATGGAGAGACAAGGCTTAGAATTATAGCACGTATCTCACCAAAAACTATGCAAGCAAGAAAACAATAAAGTATAATTTTTCAAGTGATGAAAGGTAAAAAAATCAACTCAATTCTATTCTCAGCAAAAGTATCCTTTAAAATGAAGATGACTGCCTCTGACTGACTAAGGAGCATGTGATTTTTTTATCTCAGTGTTGTGAGTTCAAGCCCCATATACAGTGTGGAGATTACTTAAAATAATAATAATCTAAAAAACTGAAGATGAAATAAAAATGTTCTCAGACGAATCAAAACTGAAGGAATCCATTGCCAGTAAAAACTGCAAGAAAGATTAAGGAACATTTTTTTGTTTTTTAAGGAGCATTCTTTAGGGGGGAAAAGCATTATATTGGTTATAAACATAGATCAAAATAAAGAAATGAAGAATTTCAGAAATAAAATAAATGAAAGTAAAATAAAATATTTTTAATTGCTCTAAAAGATAACTTAGTGTTTAAACCAAAGACCATTCTACTAGTCCATGAAGACAGTTATATTAGATGATAGGGATATAAAAAAAAGATGATAGAGACGTAGTAAGACTAGTGAATTTTATGAGACAAGCATATCATGACACTTCGTTTGCTGTAAAATGAATTTTTTGGTTGGAAACAATACATTGCAAAGAATTTTAAAATATGATGAGTAAGGCATTCTGTAAATCTATGGGCTATGGTGGTTTGAGCTGAAGCATCACAGGCAGGAAAGGTAAATATGCTTCCAAAAGTAAAAGTCCGGGACACCTAGCTGGCTCATTTGGTTAAGCATCTGCCTTCAGCTCAGGTCCTGGGATAAAATCCTATGTTGGGCTCCTTGCTCATCTGGGAACCTGCTTCTCCCTCAACCTACCTCTCCCCTGCTTGTGCCCTCTCTTTCTCTCTCTGACAAATAAATAAATAAAATCTTTTTAAAAAACAAACAACAACAACAAAAAGTAAAGGCTTTTCCAGTGAGAATGAAGTCTACCCTTTGATGGAATTGATCTAATGTAATTAACCTGCTACCAGTGCTGACTTATCCTCCCAGGAGTAGTCCCAAATCAAGGGTTCATTTTTGGTCTCTGCTGTCATAGCTTGGGATCGTTGCAGTGGTTTTGGTCAGTGAAGATCCATGTTGCTAAGTCCATGCATAATCTCCATTCCTGCTAACACATTCACTTTGAGCAAAAGCCTATTTGTTAAGCCAGGGACACCCGAGGAAAAGCGACACCTGTTATCTACAGAGTGGGCCATCTTTTACACCTTATTGTGAATATCCTTTCTTGTGAGATTCCTCTTTGATAATATTCACATGGTACACAAATATCTCCACACTCTGCTCATTTGGAGAGGTCTGTCCACTACCTCTACCCCAGACTGCTATGTGATCAGTCTTCCACTTTTCTTCTTTGTTCCTGACCATCCAGCCATATGTCAGCAATTACCCATGAATTAATATAGATCCATACTTCTGGTGAACTCTGGTCTAGATAGAATAGACAGCTAAATGTACCACTTGAAATTCTGACAAGTGAAAGTATTTTGCTTTACCATTATTCAAGTCCACCACAGAGTAGGGTTGTGGTTCTGCAGTAACTCAGTTTCAGGTGGTGTCAGCATATACTTCAGAATCATCTTTAAACCAGGCCTGGTTTTCTTCTTAGCTATAGGAATTCCCAATGCATTCATAGGTACAAATTGAAAGAAAGGAGGCAGTGTAGCAATAGATAGAGCTAGGACTCCTACAACTTACTTTTTCCTGTAGGAGTTTCTCAAGGCCCATCTAGATTAATGATAGAGTGCTGTTGTGCATACTTTATTTTATGGTTGATAAGTCACAACTTGGGTTACATAGTAACTTGGTGGCTTGTGGTCAAGTTACCAGTCTGTATTAGGGCCAAAAAAGGGCAAAAACCTTTTCCCAAAAGGACAGTAGTCATTTGCAGAAGATGGTGTAGCTTTGCTTCAAAATCCTTTGGAAGCCTGCCAAAGATTCCTATAGGATAAGACAGTGTCCTCATCTACCATAGATGGCACAAGCACAATGATATCATATGGCTCAAATGGCAGAGTAGATTGTGCAGCAGCCAGATGCTGAGATTCCTCCAGGATCTGCACCAAACCAGTAGCATTTTGGGTTACCCAGTAAATGGGCCAGAGTAGCATATACAACTATAGTTTATGTTGCCTCAAAATCCAAGGAGGCCCAATCCAGAGAGGCACTGTGTCTCTTTCTTCCTGGTTGGTGGAAGGAGCGATTTGGGCTTTACCTTGGAAGAGATACCTTCCAAGTCCATACCCTGCATACTGAACCCTATAAAGTGACCAACTCAGGAAAGGTCATTACTGGTCCTTAAGAGAGAGAAGACTAATTTACACAGATGGAACACAAAAGTTTTTCTAATGTAAAGGATGCTTAGCAAAATTTGGGTCCTTGGCCTCATTGTAATCTTCCCTATATTCCCACCCCAATTCTCCCACTTCTTCCCAATAAATACCCTAACATTACTATAAGAGACCAAATGATGTTATAAATTAAATTTGCATTGTAGTTTAGCCATTCACATGATAAGACTTTGGGCTTGGTTAGGAATCTTGTTACTCTGCAACTAAAAGCGATGACAGTTTGTTTTAGGGCAGTAGTAAGAGACCTCTGATTCCTTACCTGGATCTAAAACTAGAAATTTAATACTCTGAACTCATTGGATTTTTTTTTCTTGAAGTTCTACAGTGCTCGTAGAAGCAAACAGCCAACAATATTATTTTTCCTCTAAGATAATTGGTGGCAAGAGCTATATTTATAGGCACTTGATTGCTGGTGACAAGGTCAAGCTTGAATGCTTGCAATAGTGCAAGCAATAATAATTTAAGTAACTATTTTGCCACTTCATGTGATAGGTTACCATTTTACTACCAGCAACAGTGTCATTAATTCTAAATTTAGGCAGATTGGAGAATCAATTCTAAGGTTCCATCATCATATTTCTGTTCCCCTAGACCAATTTCCAGTACCAATAACAGTATCAGCTATGGTTTAGTAAGAGAATCGGAGATCCTAATAAGTCTTACAGAATTGTAAGAGATTTATTATGGGATTTGAACCTTCTCTTTTAGTAATAGGAGCCAGGGAAGTTACAATTCAGGAGAGGTAGTTAGAAAAACAAAGGAGTCACCAATTAATCTGGAAAGTTAATCATGTATAGCTGCCTAAGTGGGACTACAAAACGGAAGCTATCACTTTGGTGACATTATTGCCACTGTGGATTCAAATCTAGTGTTTGTTTCTCATCATCAAGAATGGCAGATAAGAAGAAAAGATAGAGGTGAAGTAGAAGAGAGCAAGGGCAATCTGGAATTTGCCGAGTTTTTTTTTTTTGTTTTTTTTGTTTTTTTTTGTTTTTTTTTTTTTAATCACATTGGACTAGGATGACCCTCAGAGAGGAATGGCCAGGACTTTACTTCGGCCCTCTGAAATACATTTCAAACCATAAAAAAGAGACCTATATATTGATTTGTTTTATTTTATTTTTATTTTTTTAAGTAGGCTCCACGCCCAGCTTAGAGCCCATTGTGGAGCTTGAACTCATGACCCTGAGATCAAGACCAGAGCTGAGATCAATAATCAGATCATTACCCAACTAAATCACCCAGGAACCCCCAAAAGAGACCTATATTTTAAAATAGTTTGGTAGCATATATGAGTAACAGGCAAGATAACAATCCTATGCACTTTAGCTGAGGATTGGGTTAAGAGAGTGTGTATACCGTAGATAGATATTTGGTGGGTGGGTGAAGGATGGAGACACAACATGCTGTATTTGAAGAAACAAAAATCACATTGATATCAGACTTCTCCTCTGTTATATTAAATACCAACTACTTAATGAAGCAATATCATTAGAGTTTTGAGGAGGAAAGGATGTTGGATTTATGTAGGATGTAGGAAAGGAGGTAGAATTTATGTTTAAATTGCCTTTCATATAGAAAAGTAACAACTTTGTTCTTAGATACTAAAAGGTTTAGAAAATAATCTGACTTAATTATCCCTTAAGAAAAGTTACAGATAGCTTTAGACATACTTACCTAAGAGATTAACCAGAATTCATACCTTCAGAATTCAAAGGTATTAATTCAAAAGACTTATTTAAGGACATCTAGAGGTGGCTCAGTCAGTCTAGCTTCTGCCTTTAGCTCAGGTTATGATCCCAAGATGTTGGGATTGAGTCCTGTATCAGGCTCTCTACTCAGTGGGGAGTCTGTTCTCCTTCTGCCCTTTCCTTCCCCCACTCGTGCATGCACCCTCTTTCTCTTAAAAATCAATAAGAGATATAAGAGATAAAAGATTTAAAAATCTTTTAAAAAATTAAAATAAAAGACTTATTTAAAAGAACTGTTGGTAGGCACAGTACATGAGTCTTGATGAGAATTATGAGAACAATAACTCAAGAAGCCACACCAAATTGATATTATCATACTAACCATCGTGCAAGAATGCAAAAGTATAGATGTTTCCTTATCAGTGGAATTTGGACAAAATTTTAAAACAAGCAGTCTCATTATGAATATTATTTTCCTTTGGGATCTGGCAGAAAATGCTTCTTAAGAATAGCTCCACCCCCAGTCAAATATATAGTTAATTTCAGAGCTTCAATTAAACGATGAAACACTTATAAGCCATCTAGTCCCAGGACAACTTCTATAAGAAAGTACATTAAAATTATGATGTTGCAAAAACAAAAAAACAAAGAAACAAAAACCTTACAATGTTGCTTTATAAAAATGATAGCATTTTGACTGCATATTTGTCTTTCTTTTACTTGGGATTATTTTTCAAGTTGTCTTTCATGAACAGATTATAAATTTGTTAGTTCCAACAGTTCTGCTTCCAAGTAAGATGTGGTCTCACAATGCCTAATCTCAAAGTCCTGCTAGAGATATTTATACATACAGCAGAGAACTCCAAATCTCACCCTCAAGATGTTTGAAACCTGAGGTGAACTCAAAGAAGGCAAATTTGCAATCCAAATTCAATAGAGCATAATGCCTGACCAGATCAAAGCAATGTGTCTCATTCTAGCTTCCTGACAGTGGAAAAGACATGCACTCTTAGGACAAAATAGTATTTCAGTTGGATATTCAATTGGATATATAATGTTCAACATATATTTTTAAAAAAATACAAGAGATGCAAATATGAAAGAAAATGTAATTTGTAATCAAGAGAAAATATAGCCACTAGAAGCAGACCCAAAAAGTGACCAATACCCAGGTATTGGAATTGGCAGATAAGGACTTTTAAATTAGTATTATAAATGTGTTAAGGGAAGCAAAAGGAAAGATATAAAACAAGTGAAAATATATAGAACTGAATAAAATTAATCTCTAAAGAAGCAAATGGGGCAACTGGCTGGCTCATTTGGTAGAGCATTCAGCTCTTGATTTCAGGGTCATGGGTTCAAGCCCCTCATTGGGCATAGAAGTCACCAAAACCAATAACAATAGAAAAGAGTAAGAAGAGCAAATAGATATTCTATAACTGAGAGATACAATAACTGAAATTAAGAATGTATTGTACAGTCCTAACAGCAAGCTGGACATAGAAAAATAGATTAAGTGAATTTGAAGAAAAGTCAATACATATATATTTTTTAAGAATTTATTTATTTATTTATCTATTTATTTATCAGAAAGAGAGAGATCACAAGTAGGCAAAGAGGCAGGCAGAGAGAGAGGAGGAAGCAGGCTCCCTGCTGAGCAGAGAGCCTGACGTGGGCCTTGATCCCAGGACCCTAAGATCATGACCTGAGCAGAAGGCAAAGGCTTAACCCACTGAGGCACCCAGGTGCCCAAAAAGTCAATACATATTATCCAGAGGGAAAGGAACAAGAAAAAAGAGATGGGGTGGTAGTAGAAGAGAGCAATTGAGAGAATTTTGGTAACTTCTTTGCTCTTTTCTCTTCAAATGTTTTTTATGCCATATATTCTTTCTCCTCTCCTTCTGGAATACCATTAGGATGCATGTAAGACTTTTTTTTTAATTGTGCTAACATTTCTTTTATGCTCTTTTTTGTATTTTTCAATTCTCTTATGTTCTTTTCTGTGGTTTCTCTGTTCCCAGCAATAGCTCTCTGAATAAATTCTGGAATGTCAAACACTTCCTTTTATCCAGAAATAGAAAAGTCCCTCAGTACAAAACCATCAGTAGAGTATCATTATCTTTAGTAAGATACTCTATCATGTTCTTTAGATATTGCACAATACCCAATATAAGAATAATAGAAAGCTATTTAAGCAGAAGAGTGACAAGATCATATTTATACTTTATTATTATTACTATTGGGGCACCTGGTGGCTCCAGTTGGTTGAGCATCTGACTCTCGGTTTTGGCTCAGGTAGTGAGCTCAGGCTCAGCAGGGAGTCTCCTTGAAGATTCTCTCCCCCTGACACTCCCCCCTCACTTGCATGGGGGGAGTATGGTACTGGCAGCATTCCTTACCGGAAACTTAAGGGCTCATTGAAGAGTCACCCCATGAGCAGTGATTAGAGACATGAAAAAATGCAACACTGTAAGTTCTTCACCACCAATTAAAATGTTGCAGAGATGTGATAGCCTTGAAAAAAAATATAGTGACAGCACTGGTCATAGTAATGCCAAAAATGTACATATTCAGATTTGGAGAGAGGGTTGAGGGACCAGTTACTCTCCCCAAGATAATTCACACAACCATACTGCTATTCATAGTTCAAATTCACATTCTTTTAATCCAAGCAATAATCCAAGCAAAACTTCAGATGCTCCTTACAATTCGGAAGATAATTGGTCTGAACATATTAGCTCTTTTGGGAAAAAAATATGACTACAATTGTCAAACAGAAATTTCACAATGGGAAAAAACAACAGAATGGCTTGAAGATGAAAAGAAGCAACAAAGATGGCAATTAATAGCTTCCCAAAAGATAGAGATTACAGAAAGGAGATGATGCAAGCAACAGACACTAGTGAGGTTTGTCAGTGGGGTGGAAGACAAGTATTCCAGTGATGCCAGTAGTTTGCTCCCACAGAAATAGTTTGTCTCAAACAAGCAGAAACAATTACACAAACTATAGACTGTCAAGAACAGAGATTTACAGTAGTTCTACACTAGTACAGCACCCCATTAAATCAGTGATTCATGCAGCTGCTACCCCAAGCACTCTTCCTTCTAATCCATTTACACTACAGTTTGAGCACCAGCCAAATAAATCTGATGCTAAAGGAGCATCTACTTTATCAGAACTACCTACACCCACATCTTCTGTCCCTGCACAAGAAGCAGAAAGAAAAGATAAGCCATTATTACTAGATGTTGTGTGTTAAACTATAATTTATGAGTTTTTTATTACATTATTTTCATTAGCTTAACTAAGATTCTTAATTATGTGTTTTTTAAAGTCTTTTTAGAATGTTACTGCATAGATTTAGATCTAGAGTTAGCCATACTTAGCTTTACTTTTTTTTAATTATTATTAAGCCTCACAACTCTTTTTTGCCTTTGACATTTTGAAGTCAAGCACTTACTTTAAAATAGTTACTAATGATTTAAATAACTTATCAAAGCCAGATGACTGTCTTTTATGGTTGTACAAAGTAATTTTCAGTTTTTGTGATAATTGTCATGATAATTTAGTTTAAATATTGTCTCACTTTTCTATTAAAATTTAATATAAATAAAGGAGGGAAAAAGTTGGTGCAGCCATATGGAAAATATTATGGACATTCCTCAAAAAATTAGAAATAGAACTGCCATATGATGCAGCAATTCCATTTCTAGGTATTTATACAAAGAAGAACAAAAATGCTAATTCAAAAAGATCTATGCACCCCCATAGTCATCATCACATTATTCACAGTAGCCAAGACAGGAAAACAGCCTGAGTATCAATCAATGGATGAATGGGTAGAGAAAAATGTGGTGTATATATACACTGGAATATTATTTAGCCATAAAAAAGGAATGAAATTGTGTCCTTTGTGACAACATGGATGAACCTCGAGACCATTTATAGTAAGTGAAATAAGACAGAGAAAGATAAATTCTGTATGATCTCACTTATATGTAGTATCTTGAAAAATCAAGCTTATAGATACAGAGAACAGATAGATGGTTGCCAGAGGTAGGAGTTAGGGGTGGGAAAAATGAGTTAAGGTGGTCAAAAAATACAAACATCCAGTTATAAGTAAATAAGTCATGGGGATGTACATATAGTATGGTGACCTTAGTTAATAATACTGTAAAGTCTATTTGAAAGTCTCTAAGTCTCTAAGATCTTCAAAGTTCTCATTGCAAGAAAAGTAATTTGTGTAACTACATATAGTGACAGGTGTTATCTTGACTTATTGTGATCATTTTGCAATATACACATAGTGAATCATTATGCTATACACCTGAAATTTGTATAATGTTTATGTCAATTACACCTCAATTTAAAAAAATAGACATTCCATCTCAAAAAAGTGACACAGGAAAATTTGAATAGTGATTTTGAAGGGAGGGAATGATGGGAGGTTTTAGATCAAACTCATATGACAAAGGATACTAAAGAAATGTTAGATCTTGGGCAGATGGATAAGGTGTTTGTCAGTCATTACAACTAATAAAGGATTAATATTTAGGATACATAAGAAACTTCTAGTAATCAGTGAAAAACTGACAGAAACCCAATGATCAAATGGGTAAAGGATATGAACAGAGAAGAAATGTTCTACATCACCAGTAATCAGAGAAAACTCAATTTTTTAAATGGGAAATCTGAATAGGCCACAATTTAGAGAACTCTAAACCCAGATGGTACCACAGATCAATTCTTTTTTTTTTTTTAAGATTTTATTTATTTATTTGGCAGAGAGAGAGATCACAAATAGGCACAGAGGCAGGCAGAGAAAGAGGGGGAAGCAGACTCCCCACTGAGCGGAGAGCCTGATGTGAGGCTAGATCCCAGGATAACCCTGAGATTATGACCCGAGCCAAAGGCAGAGGCTTAACCCCTGAGCCACCAAGGCGCCCCACAGATGAATTCTTTAATACACTTGGGGAAATGATACCAATACTACATAAATTCTTTCATAAAGCATAAGAGGAAGGAACACTTTCTAATTCATTTTGTGAGGTCAGAATAACGTTAATACCAAAACCCGCTAAAGACATTGCAAAAAACAAAAATTTAAAAAATTGGACAAATTAAAGAACACAGGTAGTAAAATTCCTTAATGAAAATTACCAAATCAAATCTAGCAATATATAAAATGAAAAATACTTTATGACCAAATAAGTAAAATAACTATATTTCCAAAACAAACAAAATGAGTGAGAGAAATGGCGTTATTTTACATTTCTGCAAATCTCTTGACTATCTGGTTTAACAAACAAGATCTGGATTCTCTTATCTGCTTCCACATTCCATCTGTTGTGATTTAACACATCATGTAGTCTCTAGAGAAATTTTCAGTCCATTTGTGAGAGAGTGAGAGTGAAAAAGACAAATAGAATCTTAATTTTATAGAAATGTAGTGTTGACCTTATGTAACCCCAAAGTCTTAGGAAAGTCCACCAGTTCCCAACCACACTTCAGGAACTGCTGATCCAAGCAGTAACAGTGAAAAGGTGGGGCGTAGGAGTAGATAGAAATCAAATGCTTAAGAAATTGATGGCAAGCATATAAAACTTTGATTTTTTTTTAAATCGATGTTTGTAGTAAACATTTAGCAAAAAGAGAATGGGAGATGTAAGAGAGGTCATTGAAGGAAGATATGGTGAGAAGAATCATTTTTGCTTCTCTTTTCAAAAAATGAGGAATGCTAAAGGTAAGGATTTCAGTATAGAGCAAGAAGCTGAAAATCCAGGAGAGGAAATAGTGTGATCACAATTCTTGAGAAGAAGATGGGTGATGGGAAGAACTGGAAGCCAGAGTAAAAATTGGCTTTGGATAAAAGAAAGGCTACTGCTTCCCAGGACCAGCCCTAGAACAAGACAAGCAGGAACCCTAGGGTGACAAAATTTAAGTACACACTCACAGGTTCATGAAAGTTCAGGACCAATAATGGGAATGAGTGCTTCCTTAAATTTGTACCCTTGTCCCATTCCTGCCTCCTCCTTAATTACATAGAGGAAGAAGACCATTTTAGTAGGTTTGCTGATTTGGTGGCAGGAAATACTCCTATACCGTATTTTCTATTTTGACTATGTAACAGACAGTAAATTTGGCATGAGGGGAGAGAGTGGTAGGAGTATGAGGGTTGAGGAGATAGAAGGTTTGGAATATATTTCTTTCTTTTTTTTGTTTGGTTAAAGATTTTATTTATTTATTTGACACAGAGAGAGATCACAAATAGGCAGAGGCAGGCAGAGAAAGAGCAGAGAGCCCGATGTGGGGCTCAATCCCATGATCCTCTGAGATCATGACTTGAGCTGAAGGCAGAGGCTTAACCCTCTGAGCCACCCAGGCGCCCCGGACTATATTTCTTGAAGTCTGAGATACTTTTAAAAGAAATTAATATTAATGAAATTTGGAGAAAATTATTTCTTATAACTGTATATGTTTAGTATGATTATGTTTTCACTTCCAAACATCTTATTATTGGAAGAAGCATCAGTGATAATGTCTTAGAGAATTAAGGAAGTATGGTAACAACTGAGGGTGAGGAGGTTAACTAGAAAAAATATTTTAAGAGTGTTGAACTATGTTGAAGGCACAACTGAGGCAAGTAATCCAAGTTAATGGATCAATACAATCTTCTGACTCTATGATTTTTCTCCAGCAATTATTTGCCCAAGTTGTAAATGCAGAGAATGGAATAGGGAGTTCTTGCAGGTTTTTGCAAGTGAGTTTACAAGAAGCTGGAGGACAAAAGAAGTTAGGGAATACTCACTTTTTGACTTACACATATTTTACTATTTTACTGATCTTTAAAATAAGATGATGAACAACTAACAAGCATATGAAGACATGCAACTTCATTAATCCTTAGAAAAATATAAATCAAAACAACCTCATACCCATTGGGATGGCCACTATCAAAATAGTAAAAGAGTAAATAAATAAGTGTTAACAAGAATTTGGTGAAATTGCAACAATTGGGTACTGTTAGTGGGAATGTAAAATGGTATGACTGCTATGGAAAACTGTATGGGAGATTCCTCAAAAAATAAAGACGAAATTCCTCTATGACTTAGCAATTTCTCTTTCTAGGTATATACCCAAAAGAATTGAAAAAAGGATCTCAAGGAGATACCTGCACAAACATGTTCATTGCATCATTATTCACAACAGCCAAGAGATAGAAGCAACCCAAATGTTCATTGACAGATGATGTATGCTTAGATGGAATGCTATTCAGCCTTAAAAAAGAAGGAAATCTTGTCACATGCTACAGCATGGATAAACCTTGAGAATTACACTAAGTAAAAAAAAAAAAGTCAAAAAAGACAAATACTATATGGTGATCTCACTTATATGAGGTCTGTAAGGCAGGCAAACTCATAGAAACAGAAAGTAGAGTGGTATTTGCCAGGGGCTGGAGAGGGGAAAATGGGGAATTATTATTCGTATAGAGTTTCAGTTTTACAGGATGAAAAATTCTAGATATCTGTGTCACAATAATGTGAATAAACTTAACACTACTGAACTGTGTGCTTAAAAATTGTTAAGACAGTTTAAAATTATTAAATTTATGGGGTTTTTTAACCATAAATAAATACATACATACATACATAAAATCATGAGTTAAATAACACGCCCATGTAAAAACTATTTTTTTTTAAAAAGGTTTGGTTTGTCATTCCTGACCAGATTCTTTGGTCTCCTACTAAAGGGAGCTTTCTTTTTTTTTTTTTAAGATTTTATTTATTTATTTGACAGAAACACAGCTAGAGAGGGAACACAAGCAGGGGGGAGTGAGAGAGGGAGAAGCAGGCTTTCCCCTGAGTAGAGAGCTGGATGCGGGGCTCGATGCTGGGCTGGATGTGGGGCTCAACCCTGGGGCTCCGGGATCATGACGTGAGCCAAAGGCAGGTACTTAAGGACTGAGTCACCCAGGAGCCCCTAAAAGAAGCTTTATGGCAGCATTCATCTTCCTAGTTGCTGTGTGTGTATCTGAGTTTGGAACTCTTACATTTTTGGAGTACTCTGTGTGTGTGTGTGTGTGTGTGTGTGTGTGTGTGTGTGTGTGTGTGTGTGTGTTTTGAAATAAAAACTGGAAAAATTCAATTAATATCAAAGGGA